>JACXGK010010553.1:0-17586 GCA_016801125.1 Novumbra hubbsi | reverse complement strand
TCACACAAAACGCATACACCCAATCACACAAAACGCATACACACACTCACACAAAACGCATACACACACTCACACAAAACGCATACACCCAATCAGACAAAACGCATACACCCAATCAGACAAAACGCATACACCCAATCAGACAAAACGCATACACCCAATCAGACAAAACGCATACACCCAATCACACAAAACACCTAAACCTAATCACACAAAACGCATACACTGAATCACACAAAACGCTTACACTGAATCACACAAAACGCTTACACCCAATCACACCAAACACATACACCCAATCACACAAAACACATACACCCAATCACACAAAACACATACACCCAATAACTTACAATGCATACACCCAATCACTTACAATGCATACGCCCAATCCAGGGAAACCCACTGTCACTCCTTACACACACACTCTGGCAAACATATTCACCTACAGTACATGCATGCAAATATCCAGTTCCCATTGCAGTTACTTGGATGGATTTGTAAATGTTTATATCTGTTAATCTGTCATCTTCACTTGTGCAGACTAACTCTGTCTTATTTTACGTTTGATGTGAGAGGTAACGGCATGAATTATTTAGGGTCGACAACGTCTAAGAGCAACAATGTTCATTTCACCTGCAACATTATCTTGTATAATGTGCATGGAACCCATGAGCCATTGAAACACACAAACACACATCATGAGAAGTAATCTAGAGAATGAAAGTGTAATTACACCCAAATATACTCTATCCTGTATGCATTCTGTACGCAGGCACACCATCAAATCCCTTCCACTTCACATTGAGAATGTTTTATACATAAAACATTTAGACATATAGACCATAAACTAATTTCCCCACAGTTCCAATCAGGCTCATCCCCATTAACCTTTAACCAGCCATCACCTTTGACCCAGAACAAATCCCTATGGATTTAGGGGGAATGAGAGGGCATGTTATCAATCACCCAGCTAATCCTGTTTGGAAAGCATCGTAAAATATGGGATAGAGATGGAAACCACAGTGGTGTGACCAAAGTGTGTCGGTTTATGGCTTACAAATCCCAAATGTTTGCTGCACAATAGTAATTTCTGAAAGATTAACCAACGCAGCATCAGAACATCATTGGAAGTACAACACAAAGTGCAGGAAAGTAAACCCTGTATAGGTCATTACACATCACATATTTGTTGTTTTAAAATTAAAATGATAACACACAGATCCCAATTCTTCTGGATACTGGGAGAGATTGTAAAAATAAATAATAAATAAAAATACTTAAGTGTCGTCCTATAACCATCGGACGTGATCGATCTCCAAGTGGACTTGGAGATCGGGTAGAGATATGCAGATACGTTCTTATTTGTCCTTCAGACCCCCAACAGCCTGGCCGTTTCCATCCACCCCCTGCCATGTAACACCTGAGGGGCAGGGACAGATATGACGACAGGTGGCCAGTGGGACGAGAGCCAAACATAAGAAATCATGCGATCGGATACTCTCATCCTCACTAAAGCAATTAGACATGAGAATCCACATTACAGTTACAGCCACTGACTGGTGCAGTCCCGGACATATTTACTATCACACATCAGAGCACACACACACACACACAGGGCTGCTGAACATCAGTACTCATGTCAGATCTATTATCTCCGTCTCTTTCTCGTTCAGTTTTTCCCCCCCAAAGCAAAACACGATACTCTCATACATTTTTTGGCATGCGTAAGCATTCAAAATAAAACAAACAAAATCAAAAAATATTGACATATGAGCCACCAAAATGAAAAGAGGACATAAATGCGATAGAATGTGCTGGTAATAAAGTAGCAGTGGAACTGCATTAAATATATATTATCTTCCTGTTCCCACCAAGAAAAAGCAGAATATGGAAATAATCAGCTATGTATACGGATGGAAAGCTCTCTGAAACGTACTGCATGTCCATTTCCATACTGTGTATGATATTCTATCTACAAGATCATTTCTACTCTAGAGAGGTACGTCTTGTATGCTGTGCCAGGCAGTGCCCAGGCTGTGCCTACGGCAGTTCTGATGCGTGGACTACAATGCAGCGGCAGCGCAAGACCGAGGGAGTGACGCATTGCAGGTACGAACACACCAATCAGAGATAGCTATTTCATCCAACTACGTATTGTGCCGCGCATATGCACATCACTGACTAGCAGAAAGTATACATGCGCAGTTAGCTAGTCCATATAGTCCGGCAATTAGATAGTCCACTATCGTGGAGTAGCTGATATATACCTTTACGAAGAATACATGTATACATGTTCATGTCGTTTTACGGTTAATTAAATGTTCAAATATCAATTAATGCGTATTTCGAGTAATTTACTATATCAAGAGTAAGTAAGTTGGCGGAGGGATCGCAAATGAGGGAGGAGTTAAAGAACAACCGTTAAAGGCGCGTCAAACTGTGTGCTAGTGCATTTGGTGAGGTTGACAGTGTAGGTGTGTAGTATAGCCGCAGACTTTATATTCTTTGGCGGAACATCGTAATAAACCAGTTTCTACTGTATCATAATGGTAAGTGAAACAAATTAAAACGGATTTCTTATTGTCTACTATTAGCTTTTATTTAATATTGCTCTGAATATTGTCTTATTGACAAGGTGTGACAGCCACGCTGCTGACTGTCCGAATGGGCTCACCAGCCTTCCTTGTCGTTGAAATAGCTAGGTATAATAACAGTAATTCAAAGCTTGCTAACGACGTTGAAGTGTTAGTAGTAGTTAATTACATTGCTAGTCGTCGTCCTTGTGCGGGCTCTTGGTTTAACTTTAAACAGCTAGTTGGCTAACGAATATGTAATGCATAACGCTGCAGACATCAGTTACAGTGGCTAGCTAAGGTAATGCGAACTTTACCGCCAACTGGCGCTTCGTCACACTGATGCAGCGTTTTGTATGCGTCAAAGACATCTTTACTAGTTAACGTCAACTAGCCTGATAAATACTTGCAGTGTTAAAATGGTTGGCTTGCTGCTACAATATTAGGCTAATGTATATTCTAGTTAGCTATAGAGGATTTGCCAAATAATGCGTACTAGCCTAGTACTAGTCGACTGCCTGCCACATCAACGGTTAAAGCAGAACCCAAAAAATATTTTTAGTCTTTTGGTTAGAGGTTGATTTTGGAAGTATTTACAGTAACTCATTTTAGTTAACGTTGGTAGTTGCTATATTTATTTTGACAGACTCACGGACGGTGATAAGTTCACTGACTGAAGCAGCTAGCCAAGTTTGTAGATGACCAGTTGAAGATGATTTCCCAGAGGGCTAATGTTCGTCTTACACGCCGGCTGACATTAGTAGCTAGTCGTACCGTTAGCTAACTTACTGCACATGGATGCGTAAATCCGTGGCCCAATTTTAAATTCCCTCTCTCCTTTCTCCCAGGCTGATCAGCTGACAGAGGAGCAGATTGCTGGTAAGAAGGAATTGCACTACTGTCCCCTTTCCTGGCACGTGGCTCACTGGACCCCCCTCCCCCACCAGCATTGGATTTATGTTTTTGCCTTTTAAGGCTGTTGTCTGGACAAGCTGGTCATAAAAAAAAATAAAATAAAAGAATGGTCCGGCAGGCTTTCTAAAACCCAGCTCTGATGGACTCTCGTGGAAAGCAACTCATTGCAATTTTATGATTTCCTTGTTGTAAATGATCGAATCAGAAAGTGATTATACGGTCCCATGGGTCATCTGTCAGACTGCCTGCTGTAGCCTTTGACCTGACTGTCCTATATTTGTTGGATCATGGAGTGCATCTAGATCATAGCTGGATGCCTGACAAGCAAACTGAGGCGTGTTCGTGGAGACTCATCTGAACAGTAGCCAGTATATAGAACCTAATTGATTTATTTTTTTATTCTCCAGTAGAAACAAAATCCTTACTGCTTGTGTGGGGGAACTAGAGGGTTTTCTATGTAGTGACTCCCCTCCAGGATGTTAATGAGTCGTCATGGGGATGTCATGATTCAATTGTCAGTTCAATGAAACCACTTCAGTTGCCTTGACACCTGCCTGTTTGGTATTAACTTGCTTGACTTTCAGAAAATGCTTAGTTGTATTTCACCGTTGGTCATTTTCAGTCAATAATACCTAGTTAGTAGATGCTGACAATGCCCTTATATCAAGTGTGCTAAAAGTGCCATTTGTAGGCAAGTATCTCTGCAGGGACAACTTTATTGTTCAGTTAATTTCAAGGTGCTTATTCACTACTCGCCTGGAAACAAATGGATTCATGAGATGTTTTTGGTCAATTTTTTGGGACATGGTAGATCCAATAGTATTGCCATGTTTTTGAGTGTCTACACTTCTTCTCCTGGAGGGCACTGCAAAAGACCCCTCTTATAAGGGCACATAACTGCAGGCCTGGTTCTGGCTTTCAGTGCCAACCCACTGCATCAGGCTGATTGCAGTGCCCCGTGTCCCTCTACTTAAGGGGCATGGGTTTCTTTATTCTGCTGCCTGTCATGACTGCCCTGTTGTCTGTCTGTTTGGCCCTCAATGTGTGTAGAGACATGCCTTTTCTGGCATGGTTGGAATTTAAAATGCTGCTGTTGTAGCAACTGGCTTGTCCTTGGAGCATGATATTTGGCTGTTTTGGTCTTGGGTTGAGAATTGAAGTGGAATTTGAATGGTGGTTTTGGATTTAGAGTATTGAATCAGTTGTTGGGGTGGGGGTTTGGCATGAAGTTAGTATTTATTAAGTTTTTGTAAAATGTAAGTGAATTGTTTTCCTGGAACTGCCCAGTTGGCTGTTTATGGCAAACTGGGCAATTAGTAGTTCCTTTAGTGATTTAATACTTGCATAACAGAAAAACAAGTTCTAGGTTTAGTATACAATTATTTTTTTGCGTGGTTAAATTGTTTTTGATTTCATAATGTGATTTGTTTGCCTAGAACTGCTCAGTTTACGATTCCTGACAGTAGAGTTTTGCAATTTCAATAATTTTACTTATTCTTTGTTTTTGGATTTGCCTTTAGTGTTTTGTTTTGAGGCTGGAATTCTCTTGTTGGTATTTCAAGAGTGATGCTGACTACTTTTTGTTTGTTTCCCTGCAGAGTTCAAAGAGGCTTTCTCGCTCTTTGACAAAGATGGTGACGGCACAATCACCACCAAAGAGCTTGGCACTGTCATGCGCTCTCTGGGCCAGAACCCTACCGAGGCTGAGCTGCAGGACATGATCAACGAGGTTGATGCCGATGGTGAGGAACCTCTTATCACAACTGAACAGGCCCCAAAGAGTTCTTAATTAGTTTCCCCTCCATGTAATAGCCCTATACACTTCCCTGGTCTCCTAATTAGTTTGTTTCCCCTCCAGGTAATGGAACGATAGACTTCCCTGAGTTCCTGACCATGATGGCGAGGAAGATGAAGGACACAGACAGCGAGGAGGAGATCAGAGAAGCTTTCCGTGTCTTTGACAAGGTGATGCTCCTGTGGCTATCCTGAGCAGTTTTGGGTTTTGGACTTGTGCTTGAACTAACGTGGCTGTGCTCTAGGATGGGAACGGGTACATCAGTGCTGCTGAGCTGCGCCACGTGATGACAAACCTGGGTGAGAAGTTGACTGATGAGGAAGTTGATGAGATGATCAGAGAAGCAGACATCGATGGAGATGGCCAGGTTAACTACGAAGGTATGTATAAAACATGAAGAAATGTCTTCAATTGTGATCCATTTCTCTGGTTTAAGAATAACATTGGCTTTTCCCCCTCTTCCCCCTACAGAGTTTGTACAAATGATGACAGCGAAGTGAAGGCCTTGTACATATGTTTCTTATATAAATAACTTGCCTTTTTTTCTTTGTGTAATTTATCTGTAAAATCTTAATAGCCCCCCCTGCTGTCCAAAGGAACTGCATGTAAACTGCATAGGCTCTGAGTCCCCATGTCCTTTCATTTGCTGTCATCGTGTTTTGGAGTGACTGAGTGGCTGTATATTACGGATGCTCGTGGAAGCCCCAGGGTCTGAAGAGGGCTTACTCTTCATGTCATGTTGGCTCAGGCCCCCCCTCGCCCCGACACTTGGCCACATTGGAGACCTGTCAGCTGGTTGTCACTTGGCAACAATGTTGGCATGGAAACGGTGTAGAGTAACTCTGCATGGACTATGGACAAAGTATATATGGAAGTCTCTCAGCACTGCACTACTGCAAAAAAAATGACACGGGTGTATCTTCTAGGTACTCGTACAAACTCTTTTTGTATCTGCTGTTCTATACCAGAAAACTTTGTTTTAATCTTACTATGCTTTTTAATGTTCTACTCAACTTTTTTTATGGCCTTTGGCCATGCTTCAAATAATCCATTCCAAGTTGTATATTTTTGTTTTCCAATAAAATTTACAATTTACCCAAATTAAAGTTGTCTTGTTTTCTCAGCAGTCGTTAACCTTTTTTAGCAGAAAAGCCAGTCCATTTGATTAGTTGTTTGGCATGGTAACAAATGAACACCTCTTACGTGACTGTTAATTCTTTGATAAGTATCAATGCCTCAATGTTCTGTTTAAGCGCTGATCAACATTAAATAGAAATGCTGAATGGGATTAAAGGCTTTAATTTTAATAATACTCTAGATTGTGTTGTCCCTTACCTTGACTTCGTTGTTTTGCAATACTAGACTGAAGTGGTCCTATTTGGTACATTTGGCTTGTGTAATAATCAATGCCATGGAGGTTTATTAGAAGGTTACGTTGTTCGGTGTGGACATCCTCTACCCGTGGTCCCTGCCCAGTGTTGAGTAGTATTTCAGCATTAAATGTTTTCGATAGTACCCTTAATTTTAAGCATTGGGGCATTTTGTATGTTTGATAAAATTGTGCTAATAGCTATAGCCTAGAACCCAACCTATTCTGCACTGGTATGAGAGAGACACTTCGCTGGTTAAAACACACCAGTCTCTGAGGTACCACAGTTGATTAATAAATAAAATCTATTTAATAAAGATGAAGGGACGTTCCACCCCCATCCCGAATAAGGTATGTCAAAAGCACCAATGGAGGTACTACATAAGAACATTTCAGAGGCATTGAAGATCCCCAGGAGCAACGTAACATCCAGTATTCAGAAATAGAGAGAATATGGCACAACTGGGAATCTGTCTAGAACAAGGGTGTCAAACCGTTTGCACAGAGGGCCGAGCGTCTGCTGGTTTTGGGGTTTTCCTTTCAATTGTTGGGTTAGTCTTCCATGGCTGAGCAGGGAGAAACTGCATATTGCAACCATAGCCTGAGTGCTGCACAAAAGTGGCCTTTGGGGGAGAGTGGCAAAAAGAAAACAACTCGCTTGAAATCTCAGACTTATTCTATGATCTGATAAGAACAAAACAGAGCCTAAGTGTTGTGTTTGGCCCCAGCTTAATGCCATCAGCCAGTGAATACCTTCCCTATCCTGAAGCATGAGGGTGGCAGCATCATGTTATGGTATTGCTTCTCTGCCTCAGATCCAGGAAGGTTGAAGCCACACTTAACTTAAAAACAAAAAGGTTAAAGTTCTGGAAGGGCAAAGTCAAAGCTCTGATCCCAATCCAATTGAGAACATTTGGAAAGATTTGAAAATGACTGTTCACCAAAGAATTGTTGTGAGCGAATAGATGACCAAAATACTTTGACGGTTGAATACCTCTAAATATAGATATATTTAGACATTTGAAAAAAAAAACTGATCCAGAACAAGTTACAGTACCAAATTACCTTTTTCGTAATTTTTCGGTGGCGGTTTTTCATAAAAAACCAACCCACAAATCTGGTCTACCTATTGAGCCGAACAAGACCAGATACGAGACCACCTTCGCAAGCAGTGTAAACATTAATCCTTCGTTTTTTGAAACTATATGTCCCATTTACTTGCTAATGCGGCAGAACTCCTATAGAGATCCCTGCATAGTCTAGATACCATTTATATCTGGCACTAACATTTATCCATCTTTCTAATATCCTGATGTTGAGCTTATCTTATCCGTTTTAATCTATTATATATATTCATTTGTTTCTTTTAATCGTCTACATTCATCTAACTTCTTTGGGCACGTGTAGAATGTGGACGAGATCGGGACAAAAGCTTCACGTATACACAAGGCTTGTCTGCTATAAATCCACCAAGGGAAATGGACTAGCCACTAGAGATGAGTGCTTATAATTAAGGGACCCTTACTGAGTGGTGACGATGTCACAAAGGAAATAATGCCACATTGACTATGAGGACTATATTCATTGAGAGCCATGATGAATATCCTGAACGTCCACCTGGGTCACACAGTGTCAGCTGAAACAGTGGGTGGTTGGAGGAGCTGTTTATAGTAACAGTCACGGTCTAATAAAGGCAGAACCTGAAACAGGATCTCTATTGAACAAACAACAGACGTGAAATACAGACACAGAGGACCAAGGCAACAGTGACCGTAGGAAAGAAATGTCCGTTTTCCAACGATATTGACATCATGATGCATCACACAGGACAGCAGAGCAGCAACATTTTGAGACTTAATGTCATTTTTTGTCTTTTTAGTGACACTGCACTTAAGTTATGAACATTTGTTTTGTATGTCAAAAGCAGAAATAGGCAGGTCAGATACTTACGTGAATAAAGAAGTGCACCTAAGGCCAAACACAAAATATAAAAATGTACTACATACTCTGCTCCAAAAAAATTCAAGGAACACTTAATCATCGCAGTATAACACCAAGTCCCAATCTCTTTACAGATTAGAGCAGGTTCACACTGACTGGCTGGCGATGCCGTGGGGAACGTTATGCTGCCTGCAACATCATCCAGCATGACCGGTTTGGTGGTGGGTCAGTGATGGTCTGGGGAGGCATATCCTGCTGGCCAACGGCACCCTGACCACTGTTAGGTACCTTGTGCTGGCGCAGTGGGCCCTGGGTTCCTCCTGGTACTCAAACTCATGTCTGGTGCAATGTAAAAAAAGAAGATAATGCTTGATGAGCATCTGACCATTATGAAAAACAACAATTGCAACAGCCCCAGTACCAACAACCACAGTTATAATAATAATAGGCCTAATAAGTCATATAAAATAAGATGACGAGGAATATAGCACATACAAACCTACCACAATATTAAATATGGCGTCACTGCCTTATTAACGGGCTAGAAAAATAATCTTGCGTTGCCTTGCTTTTCCTAAGGCCTATAGTACCTTACATATCATAAATAGTCATTATAATTTCGGTGGGTGACATCTTGATAGATTGACTAGTGAAAGTATAAATAAACCAGTGGATCTGGTTGGAGCAGTTACCCTAATAATGGAATAGCTTGATATTCTAAAGGACCTCTGTTCTGGGTTGAGACTGGGCCGATATTTGTCATGGAGAATGACAAAGGATTACTTCATCATATCATTTATGTTGAAAGCTGTCAATTCATAGGTTGATGATCGCCACACCCGCATAACTTACGGGTGTGTAATATAAACAAAAACAGGTGCAACGCGTACTTGAGTCCACTGCTTTATCCGATTGTATCGTCTGCGAGGAAATTCACGCTCATTTCGAAGAGGTGCGACAGTTTCCTTAAATCACACTTAGAGATGATCGTAGGCCATTTCACACGACTCGTGTAATCGCGTATGCACGCGTATACACTGCAGATAGAATGCATGGGAATTAATGAATGAATACAGACGAGCCGCGAGCGTCAACGCCTCAATGTCATAACAGCGCTTAAAATGTGAAACCTTGTTCACTATCTCGCGTCTACGCGCGCAGCTCCACACAAATGAGCTAATCTGTAACAGGAAATGGCCTAAACCCTTTCCCCAGGACAAATGGCTTTAAGGGTTCGGGGAAATATGTCCCAACGCCAACGCTTAAGGGCAACCTGCTACTACCGTGAGCCTATGACTTTACTGACTTCACCCAGGATGCCCTGCGACGCCAAACTTCCTACTCGCCCGAAGCCAAACGACTACACCCTGGGCGTCTGCAACAAGGTGAAGAAAGGATAGCACAGGGAGGTGGTCCAAGGGTGGGAGGTTGAGGGGGAAATTAAATTGAGAGCTAAGGAGCAGGGGTCATCTGAGAGGTTATTTTATATTCTAAATGCAGTTAAAACTATTCAGGATTAACCTGAACATTTTTACTGTCTATGTCTGTTCTGCCCAGTGGCCAAGATACCCTGCGAGTAAACACATCTCTTATGATCCCTAATACAACGGCAAATCGTCCTTTGAATCCCAGCAAGCAGACGGCCTCTGATCTCCTTGATATCTGAATCATCCACTTGATATTTTGTCGCCAGTGGTCTTTCATCTTCTCATAACAAGCGTAAACAACAACCTAACCTCTCCCTTTCAGCGGTGCGTAACAGGTCTGCTGCCTCGCCTCTGCCCTGATCTCCGCAGCGGCCATTGTCCTCTTCCACCGCCTTCTCCCTCTCTCTCTCTCTCTCTCCCTCTCTCTCTCCCTCTCTTCTCTCCTCGCAGACATGTGATGTTTCGTTCGTCAGTGCGGCACGCCAGCTCTTTGCCAGTGAGTAATCTAGCCTCCTGGCCATGACTAGGGCCCTTGCGGTGCGTTAGCGTCAGAGGCTTCAGGCCTACGCGTTTCAGTTGGTTCGGTTATGACACCCGTGACGGGTTTGAGATCTCTGAGATCTGACCGCTTTGGATTTCTGTCGGGGGGGGCTCCCCGATCCCGTCGGACGATTCAAGTTTGGCCGCGCCACGTCTGCTGCCGTGAGCGTGTCTGCGTTTGATTGGTTTTTAACAGTGTCTGTAGTGGTCTCATACTGACGAATGAATACATGTTTTAAAAAATCCTAAGGGAGTCACTACTATGTGGTCGTTTCTTTTCCCCCTTTATTTGCGGCGTGTCAGGACAAGTTTATTGTCAAAGGGTTAAACAACAAATCCCGTGGTGATTTTATTCGTGGCCACGGTACTCACACAGCTGTCACTTTGACGAATTAAAGTGGCTTTTCCGTGTATCAGGGGTCAAGGGTTACGCGGTTTATTGTTTTACAGGGAGGACAGTCAGCCGGAGGGTCCCTTTCAAACTCATTCAAATGGGCAGCAGAGAGTTTCTCTTGGATTTCTCTTTGCAGGATGAGAATGTGAAATTGATTTTCACATATTCCCAGAGAAATATCCCCAGGGCTTAAGGCATCACAAACCCAACAAGAGGCGGATTGTTTTTTTCAAATCTGACTTCATTTTTTTTGTCCTCAGGCCAACATGTGCCCCGGATTTGTTTGTGTGTTTCCTCTGCAAATAGAACAAACCATTTGCGGAGGCTTAATTTAACACTTGATTTTTCCTAAACATTATTTCCTCTGTAACCTCCACGGGATTCTCATGTATTTTTTCTATCGTTTGTCCGTGGCTCCGGATGACCTTGTGGGGTGATGTAGAGCAGCGTGGGGGATCCGCACCAGTCTCGTGTCCATGGAAACAGAGGTGGCAAGGACGCGTACCCCGACACCCCATAATAAATAAACGGTCAAAGGTTCAGCAGACAATGGTGGCGTGGGCCGGTTCCCCGTGCCACCCGTGGGATAATGCAGCGCTCTCTCGAAGAGCAGCAGAAAGTAGGCCAGGCTCCTCGCATACGGGGGCAGATCAGCGGGACAGCTCGTCACTGAGAGGCCAAAGGGATTCTGCCCCGCCCCCGCCCCCGCAACCTCCTCCATGTCCCTCGTAAAAGCTCCTGTGAAATACACCCACATTAACGCCTCTGCAGCGGATCCGCTCCCCCGGGGGCTGGTTTGCAGGTGGGTGGGGACGAAGTGGACTAGCCTGGCTCAATGTACATACAGCCATGCCCCCGGGGTCTGTGAACGGCTCTTTCTGAGTTCTTTCACTCTTCTCTCCACACCTCATTGTGACACGAATCCCCTGGTCAGAATGGCTAGAGATGGATGGATTACTGGCTGAGCTCAGTCGGACAGAGAAATGTGTACAGGAACACTACAGGGTAGGCGAAGCGGTTTGCTATTTTCTGCTTAGGACCAGCAGTGCATGAGGCCCAAAGAAAATAGTCTAAACTCCAAGTAAACATAGTGAAAAAGTCTTGTTTGGATATGGTATAGATATATGGCCAAAATAATCTAAAGCGCCCAAGTGATCCACCTCACCATGTGTTGGTCAAGACCAACTGAGTCATACCAGTAAAAACAATTCCTGTGTGAGCGAGTGAATCTATAATGCAAGTAATGCATGACATGCTCATGTGTGTTCTGAGAGAGGGCCCATGAGCATCAACCCAACCTTCGGAGTCACGTCCGTTTCTGGATCCACGGTTCCCCGTTATGACAGAGTCCACTCGGTGAGGCACGCGCACACTCCAATGAACTTAGCGACACTGAAACGGAAACAACCGTTTCTGCGGCTTAGTGGCTAAACCGCATCGAGGGTATTCTCTGTTTCCCGGTAATAGCGGAACACCTAGCTAGATGTGTGCTTCAGTGAGTGGGTCTTACTTGGCAGAGGACCAGAGACGTATGAGCCAACCTAGCAGATGGGTCACCGTCTGGGGATTGCAGCCAACAAGGACAGGGTCCACGGCCTCTTCCTCCACAATGTCTTCTGGTCTAGCCCCGCAACGTCACCCAGCCGTCTGCTATTACTCAACAAGGACTGGTTTAATTCGTTCTGCTGTCTGACAGAATGCAAAGGCCGATGGGGAAATCGGGTTGTTAATTAAAGGAATTCTTCAATGTCCAATTTTTCCGACAGGTGCCCTTGACTTTGTTTATTCACAAACGCGTAGCTGACCAATGCCAAAGAAATATAACATTAATTGACGTGCATTATTTGGTCTATATCCATTTTAGAGACATCACGAACAGATAACACACTCTCCCTCTCTCTTATATAAGTTTGTGTGAATACTGCCAAAACATCAACGTATTCAATATAATGTACATTGTAATGGGTTAAGGTTAGGGTAAGGTTATCACTAAGCTTGTACTTGGTAAGAATTTGTCCCCGCTTCCTATCCTCGAAAGAGTCCTGATAATTGGCCAATTAATATTCCCTGTTTAGGGTCTGATGGGAATTTTGTCGGCTTGGAGCTAATTTTGGGTTGTATCTCTCTCTCTGTCCTGGCATGTTGTCGGGCTGTCTGTTATGCCTCCATGGTATCTGCTTCGCTATGTACTCGTGGGCGAGGGGGGAATTCAGTTCAGTCATCCATCACATGCACATAGCTTAGTGTGGCACGCTGCACACAACCACAACACATTATGGGAGCAGCCAGCGTCACACAATAAAAGTGCCAATCTCATGCCTACCTATACCCGCTGTGGCCGTGCCAGCGTGACGTGGCGCTCCGGTTACGCTGGCACAACCGCAGCCTCGATTTAACGCCCGGTGGAGAGTAGGCGAGGTGCAGTTGTTGAGGGTGTTTCTGGAACAGATTCGGGTCCTGGATGATGACTGGCTGAAAACACGTGGTGGGTTATAGTCGTGGTCGTGCGAATAAACAGAGTGAAAATTATCTTCTCGCAGTGCTGCTGTGAGAGGGTAACTAGTGACACACACGGGTGGAGAGGGTAGCTAGTGACACGCACGGGTGGAGAGGGTAACTATGACACACACGGGTGGAGAGGGTAGCTAGTGACACACACGGGTGGAGAGGGTAACTATGACACACACGGGTGGAGAGGGTAGCTAGTGACACGCACGGGTGGAGAGGGTAGCTAGTGACACGCACGGGTGGAGAGGGTAACTAGTGACACACACGGGTGGAGAGGGTAACTATGACACACACGGGTGGAGAGGGTAACTAGTGACACACACGGGTGGAGAGGGTAACTATGACACACACGGGTGGAGAGGGTAACTAGTGACATACACGGGTGGAGAGGGTAGCTAGTGACACGCACGGGTGGAGAGGGTAACTATGACACACACACGTGGAGAGGGTAGCTAGTGACACGCACGGGTGGAGAGGGTAGCTAGTGACACACACGGGTGGAGAGGGTAACTAGTGACACACACGGGTGGAGAGGGTAACTAGTGACACACACGGGTGGAGAGGGTAGCTAGTGACACGCACGGGTGGAGAGGGTCCGGCTTTGACAGGAATTGTCATTATTTACGGGACTAAGAAGTACACTTTGAGGCTGACAGTCAGTCAGTCCGGATATCTTTTATGTTGGTATTTCTTTGTGCTTCAGAGTCTAATCTGGGCTTGATGGTCACTGCTGGTCTAATGTTTAAAGAAACAGCTTTGAATCGCAGCTCTGATGAGAAAATGTGTTTCAGAGGGAACCAGCAACCATGGAATTTCCGGCATCTTCCAAGCAACCGTTACTTGCCGCTGTGTCCGTGAGCAAGGCACTTAACCAAACACTTGCGACAGCGGTGTTGCTCTGCAGCTGACACATTGCCTACAGTTCCTAAGTGTGTGTGTTTCTCAAGGGGTTACGGTGTGATGCCATGGTGGTCCTCAGACAGAGTATTATTTTCTGTGCCACAATATGGAATTTTAATAGGGACGTTATGGACCATTTTATAAATCATAATCATTGTTTTAATATTAATTAATAATGACTTGCCAGTAATCTGAATGTTATTGATAGTTTTTACTTTGAGGAAGGTTTGAACAAACTTATTTGACAGCAACACTATTAACACAGTCAACCCTTGTAACTTAATAGCAATTATTGATAATGACCAGTCATTATTTTATTGAACCTCTTTAGATGGGGAAGAATTGTGCAACTTGTCATGATTAGGTGGCCATGTAATTAGGGTTTGAATGGTTTCATGTTCCAGATCAGTCTACACTAAAATATCCAGACACAGGCGCATGACTACCTCTTAGTTCCTACAGGCACTCTAATTCAGAATTGTATTCCCCTCTAATTGGCATTTTGACACTAGTTAGTATTTATTTGAAACACAGATCTCTTCAAATCAGATTATTGTCAGGGCTGTTCTGATTGGTTGAAAGATTAATTATTAGGGGGGGGGGGTCACAATCCAGCTACCTGTCAATTTGAACGCAATCAGATGAACTAAACATGCATGACAGCACCAGGTGTAAAAACTACAAAATACTCGTTCAATTTGCAATCAATCTTATGTTACCAAAATGCATAAGAAACAGATACGTTTGTTAAATCAATCACCTCCTTTACTCTTGAAATGGTTGATAGTTGGTCTAGTTACAGCTGGCCTGCAGTGTACCCACCTCCCACTGGCCTGCAATGTACCCACCTCCCACTGGCCTGCAGTGTACCCACCTCCCACTGGTCTGCAGTGTACCCACCTCCCACTGGCCTGCAATGTACCCACCTCCCACTGGCCTGCAGTGTACCCACCTCCCACTGGTCTGCAGTGTACCCACCTCCCACTGGTCTGCAGTGTACCCACCTCCCACTGGCCTGCAGTGTACCCACCTCCCACTGGCCTGCAATGTACCCACCTCCCACTGGCCTGCAGTGTACCCACCTCCCACTGGCCTCCAATGTACCCACCTCCCACTGGCCTGCAGTGTACCCACCTCCCACTGGCCTGCAATGTACCCACCTCCCACTGGCCAGCAGTGTACCACCTCCCACTGGCCTGCAGTGTACCCACCTCCCACTGGCCAGCAGTGTACCCACCTCCCACTGGCCTGCAGTGTACCCACCTCCCACTGGCCTGCAGTGTATCCAACACCCACTGGCATGCAATGTATCCACCACCCACTGGCCTGCAGTCTACCCAACACCCACTGGCCTGTAGTGTACCCACCACCCACTGGCCTGCAGTAACCCCCGGAGGTTTGGCAGTCTCACACACTCCGTTTGTGTTCTGAATACCATCTCACATACTGTACAGGGCTTAATCACATTACTAGAATGGGAATTGATCCAGTTCAAGTCCACAATCTATGAAGGGACAACAGGTGTCCATTACGGATGGGGATTTGCCCTCAACTTGTCCTCCTCTGCAAAACAACATAATTTCCCCTAGATTACCTGATTTTCTTTAAGGATTTTAGGGAATATTAAGTAAATGGAGGAAAAGATTTAACCAACCAATAACTTGGAATTTAACAAGCCAATATCTGGTGGTCTTTAACAGTTGTAGCCATGGTGTGGGGAAATACCTTACAAAATGGTTGTTTTTTATGTCAGCATAGCAAGTTATCACAACGTTTCGGCACTGATCGTGTTATCGCCAGTACACAATACACCGCTCAACACACGTCCCAGGAGTGACAACAACCAGATCCCTCCCAGTGTGTGTCGGTCAGTGTGCGTATTCGGGTGTGTGTATTCGGGTGTGTGTATTCGGCACAGCCGGTCTGTCAGAGAGGTGAAACTCGGCCCGGACACCCAACTCCCCCTCGGCTCCGTCGTGTTCAGGTGGAGCATCATGGGACCCAGCTGCCCAGCAAGGTAACCGGAGAAGGCCCCACAGCCACCCGATATCACCAGGACATTAACACAGAGGAATGGACACTCGGGGGACAACAGAGATCTGGGGGCCAAGCAGAGCTATCAGGAGACAATGAAGTCGCTCCTGGGCAATGCAGGGCACACATTCGCAGGATCCAGTGATACGCTCCGTAGCGTCACACCCAAGGCTGGTGAAATGTCAGTGGAGGAGTGCGTTAAGTTCCAACCTTCTTTGGTTAGGGAGACCTTTAAAGGGAACACACGGCGATTCCTGGGTGCTTTTCGTAGAATCTGAAAGTATAACAGAGCGAGCCCTAGGCCCCAATTATCATATCAACAGTTGTTGAACGCTTGAGGACGGAAGGTTGGGAGGGGTGGTCCAAATATGGTGGAGGAGGAATGTGGGCGTGTCCATCTCCCTGTTGGTCTGCTCTCCCAGGGACCGCCTCCACCGGTCGCACTTACTGGGATTAATGATCCATCGACACAGAAACTCATGTTGTCATATTGAAGCTACTTGTTAGCTAGCTTGTTTCTTTAAGAAAGCGTTTAAGATCATATTTGAACGTGATGCGTTTGCCTGCTCGTTATGCAGTAAATACCTACCAGCCTTTCTATTGCTAAGGCGGTTCAGTTCCATTCTCCCTGTGGCGTGTTGTGGAGGAAAGACCAAGGCACAGGGGTCGATAGATAAGGTGGTTTATTAGGACCGCACAAAGTAAAAGCTCACGAAATGTGGGAAGTGAGGAGAATAAGGGACTAGGCAAACAACCAATGTGGCTCGTACACGTAACAATAACCCACACGGACACTGGGAGGAGGGGGAACACGCATACACAGACAACGAGGAGCAGGTGTGGGTAATCAGGGACTGGGCTGCGTTCACACACAGAGGGAAACAGGACAACACAGGACAACACGGGGCAACTGGGCTGCGTTCACACACAGAGGGAAACAGGACAACACAGGACAATACGGGGCAACTGGGCTGCGTTCACACACAGAGGGAAACAGGACAACACAGGACAACACGGGGCAACTGGGCTGCGTTCACACACATACGGAAACAGGATAACACTGGACAATACGGGGGAACTGGGCTGCGTTCACACACAGAGGGAAACAGGACTACACAGGACAACACGGGGCAACTGGGCTGCGTTCACACACAGAGGGAAACAGGACAACACAGGACAATACGGGG
>JACXGK010010552.1:0-10066 GCA_016801125.1 Novumbra hubbsi | reverse complement strand
AACCTTGCTGCTGTTTTTATGTGAGATAGATTTGTTGCACTCTTATCATATAGATGTTTTAGAACTGTTATTGTGTGATGTGTAATTATTGTTGAACTCTTCACTTGTGCTGCTAAACTCTTCTGTGAGGTGGAGATGTTGTTGAACTCGTATCATATGGAGATTAAATGTTTTTGTCTCTTTCGTATCAGGTAGAGATGTTGTTGAAATCGAATCGTATGAGGATGAGATGTTTTTGTCTCTTTCGTATCAGGTAGAGATGTTGTTGAACTAATACCCAGGGGGATGAGATGGTTTGTCTCTTTTGTATCAGGTAGAGATGTTGTTGAACTCCTATTGTGTAAGGTAGCGTTGTTGTAGAACTCATATTAGGTAGACCTGTTGTTGAATGCTTATCATATCAGGAAGACCTGTTGTTGAACTCTTATTGTGTTCAGTTGAGATGTGTTTCAACTCTTATCATGTGAGTTGGAGATGTTTTTGAAGTCTTATCTTGTGTCGTAGAGATGTTTTTTTATCACATGAAACAAAGATGCAAAACATCTTCTCTAAATTGAGTACTCCTCTCGTAGTACTCAATTGCAGGACACGTGACTTGACTGGGTCTGGACCATTGGTGACTCGAACTGTATTTGCCTAAACAACTGGTAGGCAAGTTCTTTAAATGGGTTGGCTACATATAGTAGAGGCACTAGATCCTCAGGGCAGTTCTGTTAAGCAGTAGGAGAACCGCCCCACGCAGCCTACATCAGCTGGTGAGCAGCGGGGGAATGTTGGCAGACAGATCGGCAGACTCCACTCCAGCCTGGATCATACACATCTCGCCAGCAAATGCCTTTCTTTCCTATTGCCAACCAGCCTTCTAGTTAGTTACCTCATTCCCGTGGTTTATTCATGGAAAGGGGAGGGACAGAAGACTGTGCTGGTCATTGTCATTATCCAATCAGACAAACAGAGCCTTAGATATAACGGGATCCATCTGGAGTCGTCAGCGCCAGTTGTCCTGTCACTCAGACAATCACCATGACCAAATGGTTTGGTCTACATTAGGAGAGTCTCTGGAACACGTGGATGTGTTTAGCTTTGCTGTAACATGTCCACAAGTCATACCATCAACCACAAGCTAAGCTAAGTATCCAGCGGAAAATCACAGACATCAGGTGGAGTTCCAAATAAATTCCTAAATAATTTCAAGTCTGAGCAAAAAAACAAAAAATAAATAAATTGTCTCTTGAATAAGGATGTAATATTTCGGATTTGCTCTGGGACACCCACATATTTTTAATGGTAACAATAACATAAAAAAAATGCCTATTGAATATATTGAGTTTCCTTCTTATCTAGTTCATCACACAAGTTCAGAGTCGGAACATGTATGTATGAATTCTTTGTCAGCTGTTGTGCCAGCCCAAAATAACTGCAGGATCTACAGTATATTACAGTATACTGCACTCTTATCGTGTGTGGTAGAGATGTTGTTAAACTGTTACCATGTGAGGATGAACTGTTATTAAAGGCACTACAGATGTGGTAGTAGAGTTGTTGTTCAATTCCTGAGCAGAGAGAATGGATTCTCTTTTCAGAAATTTTCCAGGTCAAATCTTAGTCCAACCCTCAACCGCCTTTCAAACCGAGAGCTTTGATCCGGACAGTAACAGTGACAAAAATGTAGTATATTTTCTACTCAGGGTCAAAGGTCATGCACGGCCTTTGTGTTTAAAAACATTCATTATTCATCCACAAGTTGTTCCCTTCTTTTTCTGATGAGCCGGGAGGACTTGCTTTTAATCACAGGTCTCTTGTAACCTGGCTATTCGTTCAAATCGCTCTGGCTGAACACCACACCCATTGAAATCTCTTTGTATGCAGCGATAGACCGAACAGCGGAATTCAATTCAGTTGGGGGTTCTAGAGGATGAGTCCATTAAACATATAACCTGGCCCCTGATTGGCCCAGTCCATGTCCATGCTTTGTGTAAGGTACAATAGACACACCACGCAGTGGACTTTAGTCAAGCTGTAGTGGAGGAGAACGTTATATTTGTTGAAATCGTGCTCGGAGGGCAGATCTACACCATAGTGAAATTATGCAGTATGGCTTTATGTTTGTAAACAGATTGTATCCAATGCGTTTACAAGTGGATATCAAGCTTTAGCAGTTGTTGTGCGTGAGCGCCCTGTGTGGGATTGTATTTGAGTTGATAACACATCTTATCAGTTGAATACATAAACATTGTTCGGAAGTAAAAAGCCATTGTGATTGAAACCGCCATTGTTTACTATTGTGTAGGCATATTGTACCAGAAAGTCTTTTGATGTGAGCTATGTGTAGGTTTGTGGAAACCAAATGTCTGTATGACTCTAGATGCAGCCTGTCACAGAAAAGGGGGATTATTTGGTTTCAACTGTCTTGTGAAATGAATGAAATGTTATAATGTCATCTGTAAGTTGCGGATGCCTAGTTAATAGTGCGTTGAGCTTCCAACCAGAAGGTACTCTAGATTGAATCTCAAAGGGACAATATATGGAACCCGTAACCTGATCGTTAGCAAGGCAACTAATGCTAACTGCTCCATGACTAGCCCCAGTAGATCCCTGGCTGTGAACCTAAACTTCTAGGGTGTTTCTGGGGGAGTTGAAATGTGGAGAAAAATACACAAAGCACCCTCTATTTGACCTTGGACTGCCATGCTAGTATGATTTATAGCTGCCCAACAATGTTTCGTTCTATAAACGTCTGGTAAATGTATTTCTGCATAAATATATGCTCCAAAATATGAACATGTAATCGTCATAGTATAACACTGAATAGATTAAACTTCAGGGGTATCAATCTGTCCAGTTGCATAAGCAGGATGCATAAGCGATTGTGCATCAACGTCACTTTGATGCAAATGAACAGGTGCACTGGAGATGCAACAGCGTGACAACCCCAAAAAAGTGGGTGGCCATAGACATTTGCTCTCTCCTTATCCTTCCTGACAGATTCTTCTCTAGTTTTGCGTTTCTAGGGTCCTCCTGGTGCAGGACACCATGTGCCTCATGTGTCCAGAGTGTGAAGGCAGTTGATCTCATCAGGCACCTCATCCGGAGCATGCCCAGACGTTGTGCAATTACATTTATGCAAGTTGGAACAGCCTGTGATTTCAATTGTTTACTTTAATTTCTAGTTGGCATAGACAGAATTTCCTTTGACATAGTTGCTTTATTCTGTTTTTAAAGAAATTACACAATGTGCAGCAAGTATTTTAAGCCCGGTTGTTTGCATTAGGTTTTCCCTTATTTTTGTGGAGCAGTGTATTTCTAAAAGTCTGATTTCAAAGAAGAAATCTATATTTTTTTTAATGTAATTTTGTTTCGGGTCTATTGGTGAAGACAAAGGTTTGAATGACTGGGTCCAGGGCCAACCTAACTGTTTGAGTAGCAGCTCAGCGGCCAACTAGAGGAGGGATTGGCATTAAGGCGATTTTAGAAAGGTTATGTGTGGCTAATCTTGTGTGATTTTAGGGCTGTTATTACAGTGGTTGCATTTCCTCCTCTGTGCTGTATTCCACGCCAATCTCCTTGTTCCTATGAACTTAACACAAATAGAAACACCAGGGTCCGTAGTCTACCCTTCAGACATAAGTAGTTTACCTTTTAGGCAAAACTAGAGCAAACAGAGACTACAGTTTACCTTTTAGACAAAACTAGAGCAATCCGAGACTACAGTTTACCTTTTAGACAAAACTAGAGCAATCCGAGACTATAGTTTACCTTTTAGACAAAACTAGAGCAATCCGAGACTACAGTTTACCTTTTAGACAAAACTAGAGCAATCCGAGACTACAGTTTACCTTTTAGACAAAACTAGAGCAATCAGAGACTACAGTTTACCTTTTAGACAAAACTAGAGCAATCAGAGACTACAGTTTACCTTTTAGACAAAACTAGAGCAATCCGAGACTATAGTTTACCTTTAAGACCAAACTAGAATCGTGGTAGTCTACCCCTTCTCCCTGTCACTGAGGGAGTGTCTGCTCTGTGCTCTGTGGTAAAAACAATGGTCTGACGGTGTGCCGGAGCTCTTTTTCACCCCCGAAGCCCTTAGGAAGAAGAGCCTCCGCCACGGCCCAGCGGGCTCGGCTGCTTGGTGGACGGGCACGGGCTCATGGGCCTGGCGCCGACATGGGCGCCTGACGTTGGCACGGGGCAGGGCTTTACGGCGGTGTGCCAGTGTGTCACGCGCCACTACGGCACGTTAAACCTCTAGCACCCTCTTTTAAAGGCTTTCTAACATCCCTCTTTATATCATCCGTTTCGTTCCGTCATCCGTCACTTTCTGTCACCCGTCTCTGTTCAGGATGGCTTACAAACACTGCAGATACTGTATTCTGGCGCAGTTCCTGCACGGTGGTTACAGTTGCCAACGGTTCATAACGCCAGATGCCTGGGTGGCAGTCGTCTACCGCCTTTCTCCCTCCTGACTGCTCCAGCCGCTGATTGGTCAATCCGTCCTTCCGTGGAGATATGTCTTCCGTCAGCTGGAGCAGGTGGATTTTCCTTTCAGCACATGTGGCTGTGCCTCAGACCCAGACAGCAGGTGGACCTGGGATGTGCTCTCTGTCCTCTCTCTGCAGCGGAGGGCTTATTGATCATATGTGAAAAAGACATGGCTTTAGTGGCATGATCTTCTCTTTGACTGAGATGGATAACGTCCGTTATTTTCCGGAAGCTGAGTCAGAGCAAGTTCCACCCGCTCCCAAACAGATCTCTTACGGACAGCCAGGGGCTGGAGTTCTTCTGGCCCTAGCTTCTTTTACCTGACGCTTCAGCGGTTTACTGTCCCAGGACACTGACCTCTGCATAGACTACATAAACACCTGTAATTAAGCTTTCAGGTTGGCCCCAGGTTGACCTCAAGTTGGCCTCAGGTTGACCTCAGGGGGCTTTCCTATCTCCGTGGTAACTTCGCTTCCGCCTTCCTTCACCTCTCTGTCTGAGTCCAAGCCCCCCTTTCCCTTCTTTCGACCCGTCATCCTCACGGGTGAATCCGGGAGTTCAGGTCATGCTTGGCTGACCTCTGCTGTGCTAAGTGCACAGTTCATCTGAGGTCCATCCGACAGATGGAAGAGATGCCAACAGACTCCATGTAGCAGGAGAAGCTGCTACGCCTTTATACATTTGGCATTGTGAAGGGCTTCCTTATTTGGCTAGGATATCATGTTGTTTGTATAAAAGTGGGATTCTGGTAGCTGTTGCATTTCAGTTGTACTGTGCTCAGTGACCCTTTCATTGTAGTGAAGTAATGTTGGTTTACATGTACATTAGTGATTTGAATGTGGGTTTCTTTGTTTGTCTATGTGGGTAATTGTTGTGCAAGAGTGCTCCCATGTCTGAATACACAAACTCTTACCGTCAAACCTAGGTTACTGACTGTTTCATCTGCTTTCAACTGTTCCTTAGGCCCTTGAACTGTAAGGTAATTCATCAGATTTTTTTTGTTTAAAGTCCAATATGTGGAGGTTATATAATTGGAATGTGGCTACGCAAAGGCCTTTAGCTTGAGACGTTCCATAACGCAGCAGGAAATGCCAATGGATTTAACATGCTGCCATCAAACGCCAATCGCCAAGAACTTCAACCGTACTCACTACTCTGCTCTGTTTCCTGACAGGGGAAGGATCGTCAAGGCCAATTGTTAATCTTTATGGCAACAGGAGTTTGGGAGAAGAACTGGATTGGCTGAGAAATCGAGTAGACACCCACCCCGTGGTGATCTCCAACTCCTCAGAGCCCCATCTCAGAGCTCCGTCCAGGAAGAAAAGGTTCCTGTCCTACCCCCGCTACGTGGAACTAATGCTGACGGCTGACGTCAAGATGGTGCGCCACCACGGACGCAACCTCGAACACTACATTCTAACAATCATGTCAGTAGTAAGTAAAATATTGTTTCTAAAAACTATTACTAAAAGGATGGTTGAATCGATGTTTGAAACTGTCGTGTCAGGCAATGGGAGTTCTCCTTGGTATGGAGTCGTTGGCTTCAGTATAAGTAAAAGTAATGGAAGACGTAGGTGTTGATTAAGGTTTTACTGTACCTGATTTTGATTACCTGAGGATAACGGTTTTCACTTCACACAGTCATTACCCTTCTTTGTTAATGAGTGTTTAGACCTGTGTGTCTCCCACCTTGATGAATATGTGTCACATTCCCATGTAACCGTCTTGGCCACGAGTTGTACACATTCATTTTCAAACATGTGGATCAAGGCTTTCCTGTTAACTTTTCTACACAGGTAATAGGAGTTGCAGTGAACTTTAATTCAAACACAACAGTTTTTTGGCTCTGTATTTCAGCACTGATTTGAAATTTTACAGATAAAAAAATGCAGTCAGCTTCAATTTGGGAAGTTTTCATTTATATTAGATTACCCATTTAGAAATGAACGAACATTTTGTAAAAAGTCCCACCAATTTTGTGCCTGACCTTCCTCCATCTTTAATTTGTGTTTGTTTTGGGCCATTTTGCCTTCATTCTTCAAAATGTGAACAGCGTATAAATTCTGACTGGGTGATTGACCCAGCTAGTTAAAAACTTTCCACTTTCTGTCTGTGTTTTTAAACTGATTTCTCTGCACAGTCCAGTGAATTCAGACACATATTATTGTAACTTGGGGTGGCAGGGTAGGTTAGGGCTAGTTTAAAATCCAAGGCCCTGAAATCCAGAGACGAAAAAGCAATGTGTTGAAGTGTAAATACTTATAGTTTTTCATATTCATTTCAGGATATACAGTATTACTGCTTATAGTATCGTGTACTGTATTTTCCAAAGGTGTGCAGTGTTGCTACAGCCTTATAGACTTTAACGGCTAAATCCTGCCAAACAATCAAATTTTGAGTTTTTTATAAACCTATCAATGACAGTACACTGCAAGACAGACACACCCATAGCCAGTTCTTAATATTACCCAGATCGCAAGCTGTGCTCAGAAAGACTCGTAAGGGGGTTCATCACGCTGACTAAACGCTTTACGATCTTATTGGCTGGAGTTTGGTTAACGTAACCACCTGCTGGGTTCAAGTCAGAGTTTACAACAAATATACAACACTGTAAAATACATAT
Source organism: Novumbra hubbsi (assembly GCA_016801125.1). Lineage (NCBI taxonomy): Eukaryota > Metazoa > Chordata > Actinopteri > Esociformes > Umbridae > Novumbra > Novumbra hubbsi. The sequence goes on along the minus strand of JACXGK010010552.1, from coordinate 2,961 downwards.
TTGAAAACACATGGGCCTTTGCTTTAGATTTTAGGCATTTCAACAAGGGATGACCTTATTACTGTACACACACACGCATATTCACTTATTAACACACACACGCAGACGTATGTAGTTGCATACACACACACACACACACGTGCATTTAGTTGTCAAAGAGAAAACATGTCCTGCCCTCTCAGTCATAAAGACAAGGCACGATCCGGCCAGACCAACAGAAACCAGATCCAGGCATTTCAAACAGGGGAATCAGCCAGTACTGATCCGTCATCGTCATGGTGACAGCACACTGTGCCTGTTAGTGGAGAAGGGGGTCTAATGGGGGGGCTGTGAGCCCCCTGATATGATGTCATGATGTTTACACTGTCCACAGAGACACATTCCACCCGTGGATTGGAGCATTGATTGTCGGTCCATCTGGTTCGTAGGGTGAAGCTGTACTTTTGCTGCACTGCTAAACCTTTTCTGTCTTCATGTTACCTTACAGCCCATTTAAAAGATATGATCTAAATGTTACCGTGCCGTGCTGCATGTTACGACATCCAGAACTGTAACTGCTACTCATTTGCACTAGCACGCGATCAACTGCACTAACCAAAGAAAACACCCTCCCTCAAGGGCTAAGCCACCAATATCATTTCCAATGTGGCTTGTCTTTTAAAATGAATCGAGTTACCACCCATGGCTGTATTTTTTGGGTGACAGAGACACGGTTGTTGGATTTGTTGATTAGCATTCCTGAGGCTTTCGCCCAGTGAGTTTCTAGACAAATAGCAGAATTATAATTACACGCTTATTTTCCTATTGTAATTCTGTGGTTGCTAACTCCCTCCTTTCTGCCCACCTACAGGGGGGTTGTGTTTTACACAGCCCCCCAGGCTCAGATAAGTCAACTGTTTATAGAGGCCTAATGAGTTCCTGTCAGAGCTCTGTTAGTTTGGACCCAGGAGGAGACTGACCTATGCTGACACAGCTGAATACAAAAAAAAGATCTATATTAATATATATATATATATATATCCTGTCTAAGGAGTTGTTAAAAACCTGCTGAAGTTTGACGTTTTGTTGCTAGGTAATAACCCCCTCCCAACCCACATGCCAAATAGTTCTTTGACAGATTGTAATCACTCAATCTTGTCTGTTGTTTAAACTAAGAAACGAGTCTCCAGGCCTATTTTTATTCACAAAAATAATGGCCTTCACATCAGTCCAAATGTCCATATTGTCTTTTAACGGGCCATTAGTGAAGGTGAGCAGGTTCTCATCTGCGACGGTCTCGTTCCAGGTTGCTGCGGTCTACAGGGACCCCAGTGTGGGGAACCTCATCAACATCATGATTGTCAAACTGATCGTCATCCACAATGAACAGGTAAGAAAAGGCCCTGTCGCCGCTCTGCGCGAGTAACCTGACGTCAGCCACAGGTGTCCCCAGCCTCCCACTGTAGCCCTTCAGAGAGACACTGCGCTCCTTGTCAGAGCTAAGCCTCCAGAGGCCTGTGCTACAGGTGCTGGGCTGAGCCTGACAGAGGGCGTACAGCGCATGCCCTTGCAGAGTACGACTGCTCAGATGCCCTACACGCCGGTGCTTGCCCGGCTTTGTAATATCTCCTCGCCTGCGAGACCTGTTGAAATCACCCCCACTGCCTCCCTGTCCTCTCTCCTAGGACGGACCCTCAATCAACTTCAACGCCGCTAATACCCTCCACAACTTCTGTGTCTGGCAACAGGCCCAAAACGTCCAGGACGACCGACACCCTTCCCACCATGACACCGCTCTCCTCATCACCAGGTGCGTAGTAACCTTTGACCTCCGCCTGTCCAGCCGCTGTGACAGCCGCTTTAGCGGGATGGTGAATAACGGTGGGCTGCCTGTGCTTCTGTCTTCTGTCAGGGAAGACATCTGCCGAGCCAAAGACAAGTGTGACACGCTGGGTAAGAATACTTTTTCACATGGAAACAATGTCTTGTCCACTCCTGTGGGAATGTTCCTCAGGCACCTAAACATAAAGGAGTACTTGGTCGTCTTGCACTGAACAGGTTAATTTCCCGATCGCCTTTAGCGGCAGAAGTATTTCATCCCTCTGTCGTTTCAAGCAGCTGTGTGTTGATGAACTTCCAGGGCTGGCCGAGCTTGGGACCATGTGCGACCCGTTCAGGAGCTGCTCCATCAGCGAAGAGAACGGACTCAGTGCCTCCTTCACCATTGCTCACGAGCTAGGCCACGTGTAAGTACCCTCCACCGCTACCCAGCCACCCCAGCCCCCACCCAGGGCCAACCTCGCGGGGCCCCCTAGGGGGCCCGCCAAACAAAAGCCCTCTTATCCTGGGTGCACAAGCAGGTGCAAAACATAATAAAGAAAAGGCAGGGTTTAATAAGACGCCAGCCTTAATACTCGAGCCCAGCGCCTGGAGTTAACCCTTTAGGTGTCACCTCAGCCTGGCAACCAGGGTGGAGGAGGAGCTGACACAGAGTTACGGAGTGCTGGCTTTTGATGTGGTGCCCGAATCCCAGCTGTTTTCAACCAAGGCAGTGCGTACAAATAAGATTTCCTTCGTCTAGCGGGGGACCAAGCGCAATCAAAGCCCGAATGACGTTAGTTGTCAGGAGAAGACTTGTCCGGTCTGTCCGGAACATCACCAACAGCAACCGTAGAATCATGTTCATCCCGATGGCTTCGTACTGAACTGTATAATTACCATTTAATAGCTTTGTTATGATAACAGCTCTTCCCGCTCGGCCTCGCTTTCACAAGGCACCACACGTGTGAAGTGACGACGGGCCGTATGAATGGCCCCCCTTGTGGCCCGCTGACCCGGCATCACCACACGTGGCCCGGTCTCATAAGCCTGCGTGTATCGTAAACACTGGGCCCAAATGACTGTGACAACACCGGGTTACATTATGACTAAGACCATGTCTTACTCCCGTCCTCCTCCCTTCCGTCGGGGGGGGGGGGGGGG
>JACXGK010010551.1:0-17726 GCA_016801125.1 Novumbra hubbsi | reverse complement strand
GTCTGCTAGCCTTCTAATCTTTGTCTGTCTGTCTGTCTGCTAGCCTTCTTATCTTTGTCTGTCTGTCTGCTAGCCTTCTAATCTTTGCACTGTATCCTCAACCAATTTCTTTGTTACGTTTTCTTTTTTTCTAAGCCACCTGCTACATTTGTTAGTATCAATATCAAATAATTTCTGGTCTTCTGAAACTCAATTAAGTAAAAGATGACCTGCGAACAGACAATATATGTTTGTACGGTTTCGAGGAAGTGGTTCGGGGAAAACTTTTATTAGTGGAGACGTTTTTAACTTGGTTATTGGTGTATTAACAGACAACTTGACGATTGAAAAGAATATGCATACATTATTATTAGATTTGATTTGTTTTCAAAAGGCCCCAAAAGTTGATTTCCCAAATATGTTAATGTAAGGTTGAATCAAACCTTTGAAAATATGCAAATGTCTTTTGTGTGTATGAGCTGTTTGAAAAATAATAGTTCAGCCTGGATGTGTGGGATGGTACTTTTGGTCAACCTCATGATGGTCAAGTGGGTTTTGAATATAATGAATGACGGATGAAATGAGTAAATAAGAAATCTCTCAAACAGACAATAAGGAACACCCGGACTGATTAGGAATATCTAATATAATATCTAAACTAAGGAACCAATCTGGATAAAAAACACAGCTCTTCAATCCTCTTGTTCATAATTTTTTTCCAACACCTACATCTCTTTTTTAACTGAGAAGAAACATTAAACTACACCTAAACAAAACAAAACTGCATTTGTATATCTCAGATATGTGCATGAAAAGCCCCTGAAATGATTTAATCTACTGGTAATTACATCAAAAGGAACAGCTTGATTCCACATTGTTCAGCCGGTAAAAACACTCTTCTCGCTCGTGTGGGGTGCGTCCCAAATCGCTCCTGGTTCACTACATAGTTCCCTTCTCGGCACCCCGGTGACACAGGTCTCTGGTGAGCCTTTGCAAACAGCCTGGGTGTCTACAGAGCCTTGTTTTTATCATGGATTGTATATCACCAGAATGTGTGCCTGGTCCAAGAGCCTGTCTTCTGTTTGGCTGTTATTCCTGTGTTTGCATCCTGCCATAACAGTAGCCAAGCAGGACTCTTCTCCCCTCGGTTCAGAGGGATGGAATCAGCTGATATGGGGCTGCTGGAGTCAGGGTCAGGATACAGCCAGAGAGAGAGAGAGAGGTTTGGTCCCTACAATTCTTCATTTCACTCTTAGTATAACATAAATTTTTATTCTAAACCAAATATGCTTTTAGATCAGAAAGTAAGCAGAAATGGCATATACAAAGTTACTGACAGTCTTTACTAATTGTTTTTTAGCACACCCTTTGTTTAAAATAACTGCTATCACTAGCGGTTCTGTTAGGCTGTGCTTCCTGAAACTCACTACTACTGTAGCACTTTGGCAAAGTCTTCTTCTGCAAACTGCTCCAGATGTACCAGATTGAAATGGTGCCTCCCAAAGATCCCTCCCTTCAATAGGGTTTATACCTGTGCTTCATTCTCATTTTTGTTTTCTGTAAACATAGAGACGGTTTACTTTACATAAAGGCTCTGATATGGGCTCATCTGTTCACAGAGGATTATCTCAGAACAACTGTTGCATGTTCAGCTGTGATTTGACAAATTTCAGTCAGGCTTTCTTAAGTCTCTTTCTCTCAGCAGAAGGTGTTTAAGCATACAACCCCCTTCTATTGAGTTGGTGTCTGATAGTACAGATTAAATTGTTTTATGTTGGGTCTTAAGGTCAGCATAAATGTGTGTGACAGTTGATTCACCATTAGAACTGTTGCCTCACTAAAATAATGAGCAATGGTGCCAAAACCTGGGGCTATGACTGTAAGTCAGGACCCAGAAAACAAACCGCCATGTGTGACTGGACACACTTTCATACTGGTCCACAGTGGGAATGGAACCACCAACCCTGCCATTGCAAGTGCTGTGTTTAAGTGAAATCAGTTATCTTCTGTCATGAATCATTGATAATAACAGATGCAGTAGTCACATAGAAACATGAATCGAACATTAAAACTTCATGTGGAACATGGTCTGTGTTTGAGGTAAGTAATTTATGTCCTGAATGGGACACATTATCATCTATAAATCTGTTGTGGTTCAGCTGCAATGCACTTCCTGTACGTCTTCCTCTAGTGTGGTCAGAACACATGGAGCAGCAATTAGAGACTTAGACAACAAAGATCCCAGTCAAATACAGGGGGGCAGAAGGGGGACAGGACATAGGGTGGGGTTGGGGGAGAGGGAGATGTAGGGAGGGAGAGAGGTAGGGGAGAAAAAGACGGGCATAGAGGTGTGAGAAGGAGAGGGAGAGGCAGAGAGGGGAAAAGGAGAGGGGGAGAAAGAGAGAGAGGGGGTGAAAGACAGACAGGGTGAAAGACAGACAGGGTGAAAGACAGACAGGGTGAAAGACAGGCAGGGTGAAAGACAGGCAGGGTGGAAGACAGACAGGGTGAAAGACAAACAGGGGGAGAAAGAGAGAAAGGAGTTAAGAGAGGGGGTCAGAGGCAGAAAGGGGGAGAAAGAGAGAGGCGGAGAGAGGCAGAGGGGGGAGAAAGACAAAGAAACTGGGGTTGGGGGGAGACGAGGTAAAGTATGTGGTGACCGTGATGTAGGCACGGCTAGACCAGCACCACATGGATGTGTCATCATGTCGTTACCCGGCTCTCCAGGAGAGGCCAACACCCATCAGGCCCAATCCGTCTCCGCTGAAGATAAAAGGAGAGGTGGAAATGCAGCCATTCGGCCCACGTGTGCAGCTGTGTTCGAGTGGACGAGAGGAGCCGTCGAGGACACGAGGGGTGCCATTTGGGAGGCTCCCCGCGGGCCAGTGGGAGGTTCTGTGCTCGTAGGCCACCGCCGTATTAAACGGGCGGTTTGGAGGTCAGGGGTCAATGGGAGGAAGAGCTGGAATAGGAACACGCTTGTAATGTACAGGTGCCTTAAAAAGAGCCCCATGGACAGAACCGTAATAACGGGTTCTTCTGGGTGAGTATATGTCAACCATTACAGTCTAATCCGTTGGGTGGACGGCTGCAAGAAGAAAGATGTTTTCTACTGGCGACTGTTTAGGTTCCCGTTTCGGCTTCCACTGCTTTCTTCTACTTTATTTCTTAGCTCCTGGTTAAAACATTGTTGGAAGGGCAAGATTCGCGTGTCTTTTTCAGGGTTTCGTTGCTAGTTTGTCTGTGTCCACTCTTCCGTTGCGTTGCAGGCACTTATCAGGCTGGCAGCTCAGATAACAACGGACCCTAAGCCAAATATTAAGAACCTTCAGCTGGAGAAGTCGGAGCCCTGGGATATTGAGTTTCCAGTTTGGTGACTGTTCAAAACATAATAATCCTACTCACGGACTATATTTTCCAAGGTTTTCTTGAAAACACTGATGTCAGGGGTGGAAGACACAATACTTCCCATCTGAAAACACTGATTCAGTGGATAAAACGTGTGTATAACTGGATCCTCTAGAGGTCGGATAGATTACAGCATGTGATATCCATTTATTTCGAGATATAAGTGAAAGGCAATTTAACAAGACTGTGGCCCAAGTAAAATGTTGTTATGGAATTCAAGGCCTTGCATTAACCGACGCACAAGTAAGACTGACTAACCATAAACACGCATGTCGTGGAAGAGTTAGTTGAGCAAGCGGTTGTTAAAGGTACATTTATGGTGCAATTTTGAAAGGTACAGTTACATAAGGAATTCCATTTACCCTTAAGAAAGTGATGTTTTTGTCTGTGTAAAGCCAATTTCCTGCAATTCCACACATTTGGTTAAATGACTTCTGTAGTGTTAATATAATAACTGCATAACCAGTGGGGGCCCCCTGAAAGCCTGGGGCCTTGTCCACTAGGTATCCGGCCAGGATTACAATAGGTTTAACTAAGGGGCTAGACTAACTACCAATTAAACACAACAGTGAACCCCTCTTAAATGTGCAGGAAGTTACTTCTCGGGGTGTTCCATGAGTCATTGTAGAACAATCTACAGCTTGCCAGATTGGATTGGTTACTGCGGACGTTCTATGTGTTAAGAATAAGAGCACAGTTAAATCTAAAAATAAATCTATAAACTCACCTACCTTAATTCACCGCGTATCAGAGAAGAACAAAGCCTTGAGTCACCGATGTTAACACAAAGATCTGTCCTTAAAGATTGAAATCATTCGTTTATAAAGAAAACAGTCCATCTGTCAAGCTGACACACAATTCCCTTTGAACCAGTGCGCTATGCAAGGTTGTGTTTTTATTGTTCGACCACTAGAGGGCTCTCCATACAATCCCTTCATTGTGGGAACACGAGCAAAACCGCACAATGCATCTTATATTGGATGCACATTGCACAGCGAATGTGAGCAGGCAGGGCAGAAGTATGTTGTACGCGGCAACCCCTACCATGTCATCCTTCCATGTCATCCTACCATGTCATCCTACCATGTCATCCTACCATGTCATCCTTCCATGTCATCCTTCCATGTCATCCTTCCATGTCATCCTACCATGTCATCCTTCCATGTCATCCTTCCATGTCGTCAATCCAGTTTGTGTAATATAACAGGTGAAATGCAATAGCCGTAGAGAACCATAATTCATAATTATATTATTAAACACCCTCCTCCTCCAAGGTACCAATTCTGTCATGATTTGATCTCATCATATCACTGTGCTTGGAAAGTGATTAAGTAAGAAGATTTTGCTTCTCCTGTATGTGGGATATATCTGCAGTAGCTGGAACGCTGGAGCCAGAACTAAGCCTAGTCCGTTATTAAGTGTGTTTCACAAAACCACAGAGCGGAGAGCTTGATAGAGATTGTGTGTCGGGCCGCCACTATGTGTGTGTGTTAGATGTTGGTTTCCCTAAAACTAGCTCCAGCTATACGACAGCTCTATGACATCATCCTCTCTGACTACCATTGCTCATTAGAGGGCTTTGAATTCCACCGACGTCGTAGGGAAACTGGAGCCGTTTTCACGTGCGCACTTTTCACTGTCTTTTCCGTCAACGATGCAAGACCTTCGTGGAGCGGTGACCACGGTGACCACGGTGACCACGGTGACCACGGTGACCACGGTGACTTTGAAAAACGGCGCGGCAACGTTTCGTCGAATGTTGATTGAAGCATCTGAATTCCACGAGGACATATTCCATTCGGTTACCTCTTGTGTATATTTATGTGTGTGTGTGTGTGATTTACTCATGCCATGCGATGCTTCCAGCCTTTAGTGGTGAGCCATCCTGGCCTATGGGCTAAGGATAAACATCTATATAAACAGCTATTTTAGGGCTGGCTTGTATACCGGCGAGGACCGCAAATGAATGTCTGCCTCAGCTGCCACCGGGGAAACACTTCACCGACACTCCTTCACTATATGAGTCATTTACACTACCCACTGCACCCGTAGAAATAGAATAACTAGAAGGGAAATTCCTGTTGCATTATGTCGTGTTGGAAGGCCGTTCCAAGTCAACCCCTGGCCTTTCCACCCTTCCGTCCTAGGTAGGTAGGCAGGGATTTTCTTTTGTCGGTGTGAAGAAACAATTTCAGATCAGTGTTCTGCAACACATATGCTTAATGAACTTTTGTTAAATATACGGTTACAGACCCTAAGGGATATTAGTCTGTTGTCTGATGTCATAATAGCTGATAAAAAGCGGCACTTTGTAAAGGGGCTGGCCATCTTTTTAGGATCCTAGGCTGATGTCTTTGGAGGAGGGGGATGTGTGTGAGATTCATCAGTACCTTTTCAGCAAAGTGGTCATTGGAGGGACATCTGCTGTGTTTATTATTCTAGGAGCCTGATCCCCCGGACTTTGTTGTGAAACTGGCATGCAGACAACTTGGGTATCATGTTGTTTCTGACCTCCTGAGTGGACTGCATCCTCAGGCACAGACACTGAGAAGTCTGCGTGTTCGATTCTGCTTTTCATTGTGGAAGTTACTGAATGCGGATCTCAAGATAACTGCTAGATGGCTTACAGAGCAGTACTTACTGTACCACTCCTAAAGGCCAGCCGCCAATATCAGAGATGCCAAAGTAGTATCAATAAGATTATGTCCTAACCACTCTACATATTTCTCAGTCTTACTTCCCAAGCAGCAATCATTGCCTTGGACTCCAGCCCAACGTATTTCGTAAATGATCTGGACGGCATTGAAGTCGACTGGAAAAATGAAATACAGTATGTAGGAAAAAATGTTGCTACCTGAAAGATGTTGGAAGGAAAGTGCGGCTGCTGTCTTTGGAAACAATGACACCCCTTTAGGGAAATGATTCCACATGTGGGAATGTGTTCCCCTTGTTAAATGATTCCAGATACGCTTTCGCCAGCCTCTCCCGTCAGCTACACACACAGCCAATCAATCATTTGGACTAGGTTCCTTTAAGCTAGAGTATTCATTCGGGGTAACTGTACCATCACTTATCTGTCCGGCGTTAAGTCAGCAACAGCCAAGAGAACTCCTTCCCTGTCCCCGTGTAAATCCGTATCCCAAATGATAACCTGTGACATTTGGGATGCCATTTTAAAAAGAGTGTGATCTACCCTGTTGTGGTCAGGAGGTATGAACAGCAGCGCTAGATTTAAATGTGTTCATGAGCGGCTGTCACTCAAAATACTTGGTTTTCCTTGCGTTTAGGTGTTGTCTTTGATTAGAACATTATTTGTTAAGGATCGGACAGTCAGTATACTTTTAATTAAAAGATATATGAGTACTCTGAATGTGTGAGGGTCATTAAATTGTATTTTAACCCAGGAATATTTACATAAAACTAGCTGATGTTGCATGAACATAAATGTGATTCATGGATTGTGTCTCCGACAATCTTGCATGGCAAAAAGTCTGTCCAAAATGAAACCACATTCCCAGCACTGTGTCATTCAGGGCAATAGTGTGCCTTTCAAAGCTGTTGTTCAATAGTTGTGCACTTTGTTGAAAAAAGGTTAACAGAAATTGGGGTTTTCAACCTTGAGTTAGCACTAATAGTGACTGGACTTTGCTCCCACTAATGGAAAACCCATGTGAGTTTTTCTTCTCTCCCCCTTATTTCCTATTTCTAATGTGAAGTCTGGTGACTGGTTGTCAGAGTGCTGTGAAAGAGAATTCCTACTGTAATATAAATGAAGTCTGGTGATTGGTTGTCAGAGTGCTGTGAAGTAGGATGCCTACTGTAATATAAATGAAGGCTTGGTGACTGGTTTGTTTAAAAGGCAAAGCAGCAAGCTGTGGTGGAAACCAACATCAAGAAGATACATGTTAGTCATGTCTGTGAATTTTGGGGGGGAAAACCTCCCATTGGTTTCTATGATTAAAACAGTGATGTGTCTGACCTTCTCTGAATTTGGTTTCAATGTATGTTTCACCTATTCAGCAATATTAAATACAACATTTAATTAATAGAACAAAACTGGTCCAGGAGCATTGTTTCAGGAGTTATGGATAGAAGTATTTCATTTCCAAATGCACATTTCAGAAACATTGGGGAATATGTTTAATCCAGCTCCTGGTGAAAACTGCTTGAAGGTTAACATTGAACAACCCATTTTTGTTTGATATTTTTGAAAAAAGCTCACAGATCGCAGGTTTTATGTATTACTTGTCCTTCGGCGTAGAGACGTTTAAGTGATATTTAAATTGAGGAAACACTGAGTCCCTACAATTTATGTGGCCCACATCCCCAATGGCATCATGATACCTTCGTAGTGCACTACTTTCTACCCCAGGGGTCTGGTGAGAATTAGCTCACTACGCAACACGGTCCAATGGTCCATTGTGATGAGGGTGACGTGATTGCGTCTTCCACATTGTGTGATTTTCCAACCCCCAGGCCAGAACCGTCTTCGTCCTCTCTCTGTCCGCGTACTGGCTCTATCGAGGGGTCAGCGTGGTTTCCATTTGGGGCTCTATCGAGGGGTCAGCGTGGTTTCCATTTGGGGCTCTATCGAGGGGTCAGCGTGGTTTCCATTTGGGGCTCTATCAAGGGGTCAGCGTGGTTTCCATTTGGGGCGCCTCTTTTCATCTGGTCCTGTGACATGACCCGGTGTTCCAATCACCGCGACAACAGGCGCTGAGTCACGCAGAGTGTAGCGTAGGTGGCCATTGACAACCGAGTGCTTGTGTCTTGGTGTGACCCCTTTCAGTTGTAACTATGTAGCTGGGAATAGCGCCGGGAGATGACGGGGTCGCGGCCGGGGTCACAAGGTCACGGACGGCTGGTTTGCAGGACACAGAAAAAACACAAACTCTTCTAAACAGCTACTGAACAAAATGTGGGTTTCCAGGGGCACGAGAAGGCCGGACAGTGTGGCCCAAAGCACATCCTTTAAAAGCTGTCCGCTGGTTGAAATGCTTAATATATTTGTCTGTAAACGCCCCCGACAGACGAGACTAGATCAGACCTCCCACGAAGACACACACACCACACAGAAACCACCAACACACACTCCCAGGCTCCTGCAGGTTGTCCCTCTCTCCCTAGCCGGGCTAAAGGGGCAGCTGTGGGAAAAATGTTCTCCTCGTCTTCCTGTTTAGACTGTGGAACGTCTCTGGGCAGGGACCAACCCAGTGGTGTGAGGAGTCATGGCTTATTGTACTTAAGGGTTCTGACTTTGCTATAGGGTCAATTATTATGGGGTCAGTATTGTGACTAAGATATGGGGAAACTTCCTATGGGGTCAGTATTGTGACTTAGCTATAGGGTAACATCCTTACGGGGTCAGTATTCGTAAGTGCAAATGACAGAACGTATGTTATCGTCAGAACTGCAGGTAGTAATATTCTCCAGTTTTTCAGTGCCACAAGCATGTTTATTCATATGTGCTAAATGAACAGCCAGGAAAAACTCCTACGCATTCCAAAGAGTCTAAGGCCAATCTTTACATCCCAGACTAAATTACTGATTTATTAATTAGCAACCAAAAATGTTATTTGAGGTTGAATGCTATGGTTGTTTGTGAATAATTATTGACTATTGCTGTCTCATGTCTGCTTTCTGTGAATACATTCTCTGTGCACAGTCTGGGGATAATTAAATTGATACAACAGATTTATGACATTGTGAGATTAAATACTGTGACGTTAATTACTCCTTTAATCCTGTTGGCAGACTGCAGGCTGTGTAATTTAAGATTTATAACTGTGCACATGGCCCATACCAACAGCCTCACAAAGAAACAATGGCTGTTTTGTGAATATCCAAAATATTTGGGTTCTTTAAACAAAAGGTTTCTCACAGTGTATTGAAGACGACACTGAGATTCTCCCAAACTTCACAAACGAGAAGTAATGAGGAACATTCACACTGATTTCCTTACAACCAAAAGTTCAACGTACGACCAAGAGTTTAACTTGGAAGAGAGGCTTGTCCAGTGTTGAACAGCCTCAATGTAACTAAACCATCGTAAACCAAACAACAGTATATCAACATAAACTTGACTTGACTTTACTTGCATTCCAGGATTGTCGGCCACTGGTTGTTAACCTGTTGCAGTGGAGCCTTAAAAAGAAGGGTGTACAATGTCCTGCTCCTGACCATATGTGTACTTACGTCATCAAAACCAGACACTTTCTTGGTCAAAGCAAATTCCATAATATTTTTGTCTCACTTCGTTTTTCAGAAGTTAATTTAAGGTGTCATGGAACAATCTGGAATTGGTTAACCTTGACTTAGATAACTTTTGATTTGTGGGTGTTTCTGGAAGTATTTTACATGGCTATGCATACACCTCCCTCCATGTCACATGGGAATCCTGCAGGACAGTCAACAAGGTATTCACTGGGCCTCTGACGGCCGGGGGTCAGACAGGGACGTGGTTGGACGCTGACTGGACATGAGGAATGGTCTAAAGTGTGTTTAGAGTATGACAGACAGATGTATCTATATGATTACCTTCTCTCATATCAATCTACGTAAAACAGACATTTGTTTCGTTTTTAGTCCTAAGACTAAGCATCTTTTTTGAAGGCACAATGGCAATACATCTCTTGTTTATGTTATTGTCTATGTTACTGAGACTCACTCATGAGAATGTCTGGTCTGTGTTCCTGAGGTTACTGATACTGTTCATTGTTACTGTTCGTTAACCACTACGACGAGATGAGTAAACTTGGAGATGGGATGAGTAAACTTGGAGATGGGATGAGTAATTGTGGGCTTGTTTCAAACCTGAATCCCTTTCCAGATAGTTCGCCTCCACACTAAGTATTACACATGGAGATGCTGAAAGCCGCAGGGCCAAGACAACGACTGCTGGGGTACCAACCAAAAACACACTGTTAGTTTCACGGATATATTCTACATCCTATACATTTACGTTTCAGTTTGTAACAGCCCAAACACTAGGTATATTTCTTGTGTAATTTTACAGTACTTAAGTTTCCATGGTATAGTCGTTACATTCCAAGGGTAAAGTAGTTAAGTTTTAATGGTATTGTAGTTACGTTCCACGGGTAAAGTAGTTACGTTTCAATGTTATAGTAGCGGAAGCAGACCTAAGCGATGACACGACAACATTTGGAAATTATTGCAGAGACGAGCACACACACATTTAGTCTTTCAGGTTGTATTAGGCAGCTGGTAATGCACACACACACCCACGACCATGCACACACACCCACAGTACCACACCCACACTACCACACACACTGGATAGGTGTCATCCACCTGGTAATAGTCGTACATAACAAGCATGTCCAGACATATACACATTCCTCCCGGTAGCTCTGTGGTCTGTATGTCTAGTACGTAGCCCTCCCCACAACCACACACACCACGCACACAGATACACAGATACACACTCATTACCATTACCACCACACGCACATACACACTCACTACCACTATTCACACACACACTGTTATAAGTGGATAATTTAGAGCAGCAGTCTGTTTGGGCCATTGTATGGGAAGTGAATGGAGTCCGTGGGCAAAAGGCTGGTAACAACCATGTTTTATTACCACAGCAGGTTTACTAGGCTTTCAATTACAACACATTGTCCTCTGAATTGCTGTGTTTTACTTTAAAGCAGAAAGGGAAATGTGAACCAATCATCGCCCAATCATCGCCCACTGAAATAAGAGCATGAATTAAGCACTGTAAACCTGTCAGGGTGTTTCAGTTATCCGTTTGCATCACACAGGACTCTGGAGGCTGAAGGGAAGTATAAAGACGATTTCATTAGAGGCAAGGCAATAATTTAAGGAGTCACAACTAGGTAATATTTCTGTCTCTCAAATTGCATTCTTTATCCTTTTTGTTGTAATGCTTTGACAAAACTAAACACAAAAGTTAACAAAGACAAACAGGGAGAGAGACAGAGAGATAGACAGGGTGAGAGACAGAAAGAAGCAGACAGAGAGAGACGGACAGAGAGAGACAGACAGACAGAGGCAAACAGAGAGAGACAGACAGAGAGAAAGAGGCAGACAGATAGACAGAGAGAGACAGACAGAGAGAGAGGGGTGGACAGAGAGAGACAGACAGACAGACAGACAGAGGCGGACAGAGAGAGACAGACAGACAGGTGGACAGAGAGAGACAGACAGACAGACAGACAGAGGCGGACAGAGAGAGACAGACAGACAGACAGAGGTGGACAGAGAGAGACAGACAGACAGGTGGACAGAGAGAGACAGACAGACAGACAGAGGCGGACAGAGAGAGACAGACAGACAGGCAGAGGTGGACAGACAGAGAGAGAGAGACAGACAGACAGAGGCGGACAGAGAAACAGACAGAGAGAGACAGACAGAGAAAGACAGACAGACAGACAGAGGCGAACAGAGAGAGACAGACAGAGAGAGACAGACAGAGTTTACTACAGTATAACCAGTCTATGACCAATATTTACAACAGTATCTTTACTTGTAAACAATCCTTATTACAGCATTATATGTAAATTATCCCTATTACTGCATTATACTTAAACAGTCATTAATACTGCAGTATATTTAAACAGTCATTACTAAGTCTTTACATTTTCTTACTTCTGTCTATACTGAGGAATTCTTTAAAATATATATATTTTAAAAAAGTGCAATTACTTTTTTTCTAAGAAATTAGAAAAACCGTCTAATTTGAAAGTCCTTTTATATGCGCAGCTATGGACCATATCTCCTAGAAGTTTATGTTTTTAGCTGTTCTGGTTCAGCCCTGTTTAGTGGGGAGACTTAATATAGAATAAATTACACAATGCCACATTGGCACTCTTTGGCTCACAAACGCTTTGATAGTAATCATATGCTTTCAGAAAATGTAAGTCGTGCTGAAAATTGCAGACTTGAGAAAGTCCCTTAAAAAAAACAAGATTCTATAAGAAGAACTTCAGAAATCTCCGACTCCTTTCATGCCAGTCTGTCTTTTCTGTTCCGCCTGTACATTCTGCCTACCGTGCTGGAAACATCCAGTCCAACAAAAAAATGTGAGTCCGATTTTTGAGGTTCGTCGTAGAGGCCTCTGTGTGCCAACACAGGAGGGGGCCTCAAATTAAAGTAATTATTTTGGGCTGCCGGCCCAGCTTTAGCAGGCTGAGCTAGAACTCTGACATTTTGTAGCCGACCAGATCGGGGGGGGGACCTGCGAGCATCTCCGCGCTTTGTCAACCCTCATCCAGCCCCCGTGTCTGGAGATGAGAGGATCAGAGGAGAGGGGGAGACGGATGACAAAAGAGGGTCCAAAAAAGTTAGCCGGCAGTGAGGGACACCTCGTCCACGAGGATGAGGAGAGGGGAGGGGGGAGTAGGGGGTTTGTTTCTGTAATATCGCTGAGTTGGCAGACAGCTGGCCTCTTGAGGTCATGTTGGGCAATGGTGGCGTAAGGCCGCCACAACACAGGACAGACCCCAAACCCCCGAACCCTTTCGTTTAGAACAAACCAGACCTACTGAGGGCCAAGGAGGAAACATCTGAGTGAGAATGTGATGCGTTCTCAAAAAGCCCAGGGAAAAAGTAATCCACTGAATATAAAAAAACAACTGGTATGCCAATATGAACATTTAAAATAAAAAACAGCAGGGATGTTAAGGTTGTCTTGATAAACGACTGTTTTAAATGTATGTGATTTAGAATGTAGCCTGGAAATGCAAGGCAAGGCCTTAAGTAATGAACAACGGTGTGGGGGAACAGGCTTGTGTGATGGGGAGTACCCCCAACTTGAGACTTGAGGACGGGTGTAAAGATCTGTCTTTAATTCAAAGAACTGGCAGGGCCTTTTGGAGGCCAGAGATCCAATCAAGTCAGGCACACTTTTTACCACCATAGCCTGGTAGGTAGTGTTACTGTCAGAGACCAACCATAGGATAATACTTATTTATGTTAAAACTGTAAGGATATTTTAGACAGAGACGTAAAGGCGTTTTCAACATCTGGATTATGGTCAAATCACCAGGTAAGACCAATTAATTCACAAAACACTCACGCTATCCCTATTTTGGACATGATCTGAATATTTTACACACGCATACAACATATTTAGAAGATTACACCCCGTTCTCAACACTCCTACTTCCAAGGTTCTCTTGCTAACTTCGAAGCAATAAACATGCCTGTGAAATATGCTGTGCGATAACACGAGTAAACAATGACACAATCTCTCAAATGTGCTTCAGATTTCTGTGACAGTGATCAACATTACGCTGTCAAAAACGTCTCTCGGCGTGGCGGTGTGCGGAAAACCACGTCGAGGACAAGGTCGTCATAACAAACAGCACCCTATTTTCTTACAACGAGCGAAACGTCTGACCACCGCACAGTAGTGCACTGAAAAGCCAAGAGGGCTGTGTTTGGGATACGTGGGGTTCTATGGCTACCACCTGTGCTTCCACTCTCTGTTCCAATGCACTTTTAGAAATAATTATGTTCAGCTTTCCTCTCTGCCTACTTTCAAAGTGTCTTTCTTTGAAAGAAATCTTTTAAAATCTGGAAAACATTTTTGCCAGTAAAGCTTTGATATCACCGTTTGGCCATCTTGATGGGAATTTCGCCTTTTTATTTAAATATTCATTCATTCAGGAAATGCCTGAAACGACTATGCTCTACTCCTCGATTTAAATTACATTAGTAGCCAAAATGCATCCAACTATGCATTTATAAGAGTGGCATTGTCCTATCTACAATCATTTTAGAAAGTAGGTCTAGTCAGAGTATATGAAAATGTTGGCTAAATGGTATGTTTTAAAAAAGTTCGACAATTATGCATTTTTTTTAAATTGTTTATATTTTAATTGTAACCAAACTAACGTTATGCTGAAATTATCTGTTTTGCGTGCTGGTTATAAAACTCTCACCACCCCACTGCATTTTCTTCGCGCAACCATCCGCTTCTTCCCGGTCTTGCCATATATCTCCATATAAAAAAATAACTGATGCGACTCTTCACGCCTGTAACCAAGGACCTCGAGACTCCCTTGACTGACAGCTGGTGGGTGGGGCGTGGAAGCGACGTTCATGGCCGGTGATTCGCTAAACGGAAAGTTTTCCTAGGGTCAGCTTCCTGCTAGTGGCGTTTGTGCCGCCTCCCTCCCGACAGCGCGCGCGGCTCTGAGAGAATCAAATGGTCTCCGATTTTTTTTCTCCTTAAGCCCATACACCTTCAGTCAAAGGGCTGGGGTTAAAGGAGAGAGGAGCAAGAAGGCCCAGTTTGGCCAAAAAGGAGAAACGAAAACGTTTTTCACTTATGGCTTTATTGCAGTGACAAGAATTACCAAAACACCGTCCTTTTGGTGGCTTTGTGGAAGGAAAAAGACCCGCATTTTGTCCTAACCTGTTGCTGTGTTTTTTTTTTGTTTTTTTACTTTCGGGGCACTGAGAGACCATGGAGATGCAGAGATGGTCCACAAGGTGGAAAACGAAAAGGTGGCTTTGGAATCCCACTCTAATCGCCCTGGTCACGTTCACATTCCTCATGCAAGCGGTCAGCGTAAAAGCAGGTAAGGAGGTGCCATTGAAGACTGTTTTGGGCCGTTTACATTGCTAACTCTTCTGATTGTCACGGGGACGGCAGGGGAGGCATCCTTCGAGTGGCGACAACGCATCTTAATCTAAAGGGCCATTATCTCACTGGGCTTTGTCGCGGGGGTTGAGGGAAACATTCCGTGAACTCTCATGACTGTGTTTAAAAGTAATGAGTTGTGCCACCACCAGGTGTTAATTACATTTCAAATATGTTCCAGATATTGCCAATATCAAAACAATGTAAATATATTATTAATATTTAAATGTTAATTAGTTATATTTTTTCGCTGCTTTTTTTCGGCTGTGTATCCTAATGTGAATTTCTCGAGCGATGCAGGGAGCTGTTTGCTGTACAGCCTACTGTTCTGCCTTCAGGTGCGGTCTCGCTTCTCCTCGCCGCCAGATTGCGCACCCACCTATAGCGTAATCCCCAAAATAGTCGCACGTCCGTGGTCTGTACGTGGCATTCTGTTGGGATAGTACACTACAAAACTACGCCCAGTGCGCTCTTCTGCTTGTGTTTCAAAGGATTTTGACAAATGGGCTCTGTTTGCCCGGCCAGTCCTGTAAATCTCAGTTTACCTTCTCACACCTTGTCCATAGAATCCGACAGCGATTGGAGGGTGTACGTTTTGGCTTGTTGTGAAAGGCAAAGTTAGGGTATTGAAGGCTATCCCAACTTTCTACATCCGCGTAATACGGAGGGCCACAAATTAAACACAAGAGTTTAGAGCAGTGGGCTTGGTTTATGTGTGCACCTGGTTTAAAACGGAGACAGATGTCGGATAACTTAAATTCCATATATTTGTTATTTGCAAGTACGGTTTTGAAACGTTATAATCGAAAAATGTTAACAGTTTTTCTTATGCAGTGAGCTGTTTTACACATTTTATGAGCAATCATCCAAGCTACTGACATCTGTTATTAATCATATCTCACCGAGGTATCCCTACCGCGCACACATCAGCGGTTCACAACTTTGCCCCACTTATTTCGATTTTAACTTTTAACGGTTTCTTTTTTTAAATGTTATTACGAACACCACACTCGTCACAGGCACCTTACGAGACACCGCCGTTCCGTTTTTAAGAAAGCCGATGCGTCCAGGCAACGTGAGACCGCGCGATGCTCTCTCTACTATAGGAGCGAAGTGCATGATGTGTCGAAGCATGAAACACCGTTCCTCCACCCTGTCCTGGTTACCACGGAGCCCAATAAGGGGCGTTGATGGAGAGAGTTCTCTCGTGCACCCCACCCCTCCAAGGCCAAAGCTTCGGTAATATCTGGGTCATCAGAAGGATCCATTTTATTTCCCTCTAATTGTAAACATTCTGGAATTAATATTCGATGCTAAGCTTTGACATTACTTATTAATTATCATTATAATCATTATATTTGCTGAACCTCTATATTGTGAGCTAAAGCAGCCACACCGGATAAATATGATAAACCATTGCTACTTGTGTATGATTTCGATGGAAGACTGTGGAAAATATTTGAAGTTTGTAAAATACACAAGGAGGTTTTGTAATTTATGCCATAAACAATTTGGTTGTGTCTATTTTAACTTAAAATGTGTTTGTCTTTATTGATTTAATGGCCAAAAAAAGGTCCACGTCAATACAATCGACAGATCAATATATGTACTGATTACTGACAGTTCCAGTGTAGTTCTTTTTCCAAAGGAGTTACATCCTTAGGGATTGCCATGTTCCACTCTGATGTCAGCTGATATCACTTCCTTGATCCAGGATGCTTTGCGTTCTGTCTGACTGCTTTCTGTTGTTGTTGTTGTGTTGGGCTCAATCCCCATGCAGACAAACAAAATTTCACTGGGTACAGAACAGACAGACAGCGTATCACTGGGTCCTTAGTTCAGACAGACAGCGTATCACCGGGTCCTTATTACAGACAGCGTATCACCGGGTCCTTATTGCAGACAGACAGCGTATCACTGGGTCCTTGGTGGAGACAGACAGTGTATCACCGGGTCCTTATTGCAGACAGACAGCGTATCACCGGGTCCTTATTGCAGACAGACAGCGTATCACCGGGTCCTTAGTGCAGACAGACAGCGTATCACCGGGTCCTTATTACAGACAGCGTATCACTGGGTCCTTATTGCAGACAGACAGCGTATCACTGGGTCCTTAGTGCAGACAGACAGCGTATCACTGGGTCCTTATTGCAGACAGACAGCGTATCACCGGGTCCTTATTGTAGACAGACAGCGTATCACCGGGTCCTTAGTGCAGACAGATTGCTAATCACAGGGCCCTGGGAGCAGACAACCAGCATATCACAGGGTCTTGCTGACAGACTGCTAATCAATGGGTCCTGGGTTCAGACAGACAGCGTATCAGTGGGTCCTGGGTGCAGAGACTCAGTATATCACTGGGTCATGGATACAGAGAGACAGTGTATCACTAGATCCTGTGTACAGAGACTGTGTATCACTAGATCCTGGGTACAGAGAGAGAGACGGTGTATCACTAGATCCTGGGTACAGAGAGAGAGACGGTGTATCACTAGATCCTGGGTACAGAGAGACGGTGTATCACTAGATCCTGGGTACAGAGACTGTGTATCACTAGATCCTGGGTACAGAGAGACGGTGTATCACTAGATCCTGGGTACAGAGAGACGGTGTATCACTAGATCCTGGGTACAGAGAGACAGTGTATCACTAGATCCTGGGTACAGAGAGACGGTGTATCACTAGATCCTGGGTACAGAGAGAC
>JACXGK010010550.1:0-17770 GCA_016801125.1 Novumbra hubbsi | reverse complement strand
AGTGAGGTTGGGCTGGTACTGGTTAAGCAGGTTCTAGTGGGGTTGGGACTAGTTGATACTAGTTGGGCAGGTACAGGGGGGGTAGGTTTTGATTGGGTTGGTGATGTTTATTATTGGTTGGTTTGGCACCTGTTGGTACTGGTTGGTGTTGTGTTGTTCGTTGTTGGTATTGGTTGGGTAGGTACTAGGACTGGTTGGTATTGGTTGGGTTGGTATTGGTTAGGTTGGTCCTGGAACTGGTTGGTATTGGTTGTGTTAGTTCTGGCACTGTTTTCTATTGATTGGGTCGGTACTGGTTGGTATTGATTGGGTCGGTACTGGTTGGTACTGGTTGGTATTGATTGGGTCGGTACTGGTTGGTATTGATTGGTATTGATTGGGTCGGTACTGGTTGGTATTGATTGGGTTGGTACTGGTTGGTATTGATTGGGTTGGTACGGGCTAGACAGGAACTGATAGCAGAAGTGTAGTTGGATGCCTGTAAACTGAAGTATGCGGGTGCGTCTCAGGGGTTAGAGGTCAGGGGGCAGGGCTCCTCCAGGGGGGCCCAGGGATCAGACCAGAGCACGGAGCCCAGATTAATCACTCCCTGGATGAGGGGAAGTGGATGAAAGGTCACACCACATTCAGGCCAAACAGATTAATTACAACTAATAGACCAGGAGAAACCAGGCTGGTCGTTCTCCTCTCTCGCCCTAACTCTCCTGCCGCACCTCCTCCTATCTATCCTCCTCCTCTTGCACCAGAGGAGAATTATGCCACAGTAGATTGGTGATTAATTGCAGTAATGACTTAGCTCAGCGGTTTTTGGCGTCCTGTGTTAGACCACTCTGGCAGCGTTTAATGGTCTCGGCACTTTCTACGAGGACGCCTTCCACCGCACACACACACTCCACACACACACACACACACACACACACAATAATACGCATACTCCTTTGGCTTTGGTCCCGGGACCTGAAATGCTGGGTTGACATTTAGAGACAGTTGTTTGGTGGTTGTTTCATTCCAGTTTAATGTTGAGGTAATGTTGTTTCGCACATTTAATATGGTTTTAAGAAGAGCCCTAAGAAATAAGTTTACTGAAATTAAGGTTCCATACTAAAGGGTTCAGACGCTAAATGCGATATATTTAGTTTAAGTGGATGGGTTCAACCTCAGCTTACATTGGCCCTTTTGTTATTTTCAATCTTTCCCTATGACAGCGAAGTGGTTAGGCTTCTGTGTGAGTATGTTTCACTACCCTCTAGTGGCCAACAGGTGTCATTACAAGCTGGCCGACCGGCTTCTTAGGATTATGTATTTTATGTATATATAAAGGGCATTACGGGAGTTGTTTGCATGCATTTCCTTAGTTTTTGGGCCAAATGTGTCTTTAAGATAACAGATATAGCCTGGAAACTTTTTGTGGCCCTGATTTCCTGCTTTATTGAAAATGTTTTGATTTCTGCCTGATGCGTGGAAACATCTTCATCCACTAAAGTGTCATCTGTCTGAGGTGTGATACGTCATGTCATTGTAGACCACACTTCACTCTGGTGCTCGCAGACATTGCTGGCTACAGAACAGATCAGGAGTTCAAACACACACACACACACACACTTAGACACGGTCCCTTTGGTGACGAAAGTGCCCCGTTTGCTGTAAATGTACAAAGCTTCTCTACTATACTTACTGCCTTGACTCGTTTTGACATATCTTCTGCCTGTCTGTCTGCCTGTCTCTCTGTCTGTCTGACTCTGTAAACCAAAATCTCTGTTACAGGAGAAAGGTCTCTCCCTGTCCTACTCTAGTGCTTTGTGGGTCTGTTTACCGGTGATGTGTCTGGTTTTATTGCAGGAGCTGGTGGAGGCGCTATGTCCCGAGCAGGAGGGCTGCTGACAGTTTGCTACCATAGCTAGGCTCCCCTCCCCGTGTTTAGAGCCTCCGGACACGCAGACAGACGGAAGCACAGACACACGGAGAGAGACAGACAGGCAGACAGACGCACAGAGACACAGACGGACATGGCTCTGACGGACAAACACAAAGTCAAGAGACAGAGACTGGACCGGATCTGTGAAGGTAAGGAAAGAATGCGTTTCCCTGAG
Organism: Novumbra hubbsi; assembly: GCA_016801125.1. NCBI lineage: Eukaryota > Metazoa > Chordata > Actinopteri > Esociformes > Umbridae > Novumbra > Novumbra hubbsi. The sequence continues at coordinate 15,680 of JACXGK010010550.1, read as the reverse complement.
GATCTGACTCTGGCGATTATTGGTCTATTGGTCCATCATCCATCCGTCCACATTTGGTTTCAGCCTGCTATAATAACCTATTGATTATCGGCTAGTTTGCATTGTTGTAGTCTTGTCTTGACTGTACGTGTATGTCAGCTATGAAGACTTTTGTTGTTGTTGCTAAAACAGTCTGATCGCGCTTTTAATAAAATCATTAGAAAGTTAGCAAATAATTTGTCTCCACTATGAAATCTGAAAGTATTTCCATTAATACAGTGAAATCAATTATGTCTTCTTGTTTTACGTAATCAAGCTTTGAAGATATAGTCATTTTCATTTTCGGGGATGGCTTAGTTCTAGTGAGTTTGCTGTTTGCTAATACATTTTGATAATTATTGTAATACTCTTTTGGGCCCCTGAACATCCGTACGGTAGAAATTTGGCCTAGGGCTGAATCTGGTCCCTTTATCTAAATCATTTATCTGTTTATTTAAATTAGATTACAATGTCTTTTCTGCCATTGTCTGTTGCTCTGCTTTAATATTACCTAATGTCATTAGGAGGAGGGAGGGAGAAGGAGCGTAGAGGAGAGAAAGGACAGAAAAGAAAGAGGAGGGAGAAGATAGAGGAAGGGTTGGGTGGAGTGTTTTGTAAGGGGTGTTTTGGGGTTTGTAAGGGGTGTTTTGGGGTTTGTAAGGGGTGTTTTGGGGTTTGTAAGGGGTGTTTTGGGGTTTGCAAGGGGTGTTTTGGTGGTTTGCAAGGGGTGTTGTGTTTTGGGGGTTTGCAAGGAGTGTTGTTTTGGTGCTTTATAAGTGGTGTCTTAGGGTTTTGTAAGTGCTGTGTTGCATTTTGGGGTTTCATTAGTCATTTTGTGAAAAGTGAAATGCTTCTCCCTGAACGTATCCCAAGCATGAGGATGACCATGAGGATCGTGCCCCACTGAATAAGAATGTATTTTCTTACTTCATGACGGTGTGCTATGTATTTTATACATCACATGTCTTGCACAGCTAACAATATAACTAATTAATACACATTGTATTGTTGAGTTTCTTTTTTTTCCTTTTTTTTTTTTTTTTACAATTTAACATTATTATTTTGGGATGCAAATCTGATGATGACTTCTAAGTGAAGAAGTCAGAAGGAGAGTCTAATTTAATTAATTCCTGTTTCTATCCTCTTCTTTAAAGGGAGGCAGAAATATACAGGAATGAAGGTAGAGAGGGAGGAAGACCGAGAAGGAGATCTGAGCAACATGCTAATCTGGGTCAGACAGTCTGCTAGCCATAGGCCTTTCTTGTGTTTCAAAGAGAGCACTGCTCTGTGTGTGGGTGTGTGTGTGTGTGTGTGTGTACTTTTGATGTTTGTTCAGCCGGTAAGCCTCTGAATCAGACCATGACGGTTGTAAGATTGGTTTGTAGTTTGAATCAGTTACAGATAAGAAGAGAGCTGCTTGAATGCCATGGCTCATATAAACACAGAAGTGCTTTATATCACACCTGGTTCATGTAAACCCATAGCTGCTTTGTATCACACACCTGGTTTATATGAACACACAGCTGCTTTGTTTCACACACCTGGTTTATATAAACCCATAGCTGCTTTGTATCACACACCTGGTTTATATGAACACACACCTGGTTTATATGAACACAGAGCTGCTTTATATCACGCACCTGGTTTATATGAACACACAGCTGCTTTATATCACACACCTGGTTAAAATATACCCACAGCTGCTTTGTATTATACACCTGGTTTGAAACACACAGCTGCTGTATATCACGCACTTGCCTCTCAAAATTATTCAACCCCTTCTCCACATTTATTGTGTTACAAAAATGGTTTTAATTAGGATTATTTTTTGCTATTTGTCAACATAAAACGGTAAAAATGTCAATCTCAAGGAAGTTGATCTTTTTATTTTAAGACAAAAGGTAACTGTCCTGCTTGTCTTCGCAGCAGGTTTTCCTCTCAGATTTCTCTGTGCACGGTCCGTTTTACTCTGTTTACGCTTACGCTTACCAGGCCCTGATGCAGAGAAGCTTCCCCATAGCATGATGCTACTATCACCATCCATAGCATGATACTACCATCACCATCCATTGCCATTGGTGTTGAGGCCAAATTTCAAACCTACTTTCAGACTTTTGGGAACCACTGTATAAAAACACAATCCTTGTTTGTATTAACCCACAGCTGGCACATGACACACAGACATGTGTACACTCGAGTCATGTGTAAATATTGTACACTCACCTTGATTATTCTTATAATTCTGTTCCATTGTACCATTGTTGGTCCATTGGTAATTGACATTATAAGTCGTGGAGAACAAACCCTGGATAATATTCAGGTAGCCGGAAAAGGTCTGGCTTAAAACAAGGGCTGTTAGTGAGCGCCCAATTGAGGCTGAAAGCTGTATCACTTGAATGCGTGTGACAGGTGTACCAGTGGCAAGTGTTGCTGCTTTGGGAAGCTGCCAAGGGTTGGATAGAAGGACAGACATGTATGCTGACAGGGAGGCAGGCAGACTCTTGAATCAGCCGATTGGCTCTCAGATGAACCATTGTGATGGTGATGGAGTGGGAAGAAAAAACAGAAGCCTTGTTGTGATTGGTTCGGTTGGCCGGCCACTGGTAAAGTGTTCCTCTGGATTGTGTGATGAAGCTTGATAAGGCTGCCATGGGGATGGTTGCTTTGTGAGAGGAGAAGCGCTCACAGACACGTACAGATTACACACACAAACGCACACCCCTATAAACACACAATGCAGTCCATAAGTATTTGGACAGTGACGCAAGAGTGTAGATTGAATTACTTGTACTAAGAACCAGTTTCTTGGTCCCCTAAAACAAAAGGGCGGTAATTCCTACACGTTAGGTGTTTCGGGGGATGACAGTCTGTACTTTAAACTCTTGGTGTGTGTTTTAATTCAGATCCTATGTGCTGTAGTACAGAAGTAAAGCAACTAATGCAGCACCCTCTCTCTGCTTTGCCCTTACAGAGCCGGGAGGTGTGTTTTGGGGCTTTGTCCAGTTGATAATCAAACAATAGTCCCACTAACGCAACGCAGATGGAATGGGGCATCACAGCAGCGTGCTGGGGAAGCCACGATGGTGGAGTGTGCCTTGAATTCGAAAATGAATATTAATAATAGTGCATAAATCTAAATCAACCATTTTAAATGAGCAGGTGTGTCAAAAGTTTTGACTGTTATTGAATGTACGCAACGTCCATCCATACATCCACGCATCCACGCATCCACACATCCATACATCCATACATCCACACATACACACATCCATACATACACACATCCATACATACACACATCCATACATACACACATCCATACATCCATACATCCACACATCCATACATACACACATCAATACATCCACACATCCACACATCCATACATCCACACATCCATACATCCATACATCCACACATCCACACATCCACACATCCACACATCCTATACATCCATACATCCACACATCCACACATGCTATACATACATCCACACATCCACACACATCCACACACAACCACACACAACCATACATCCATGCATCCGTACATCCACACATCCATACATACACACACAGAAACACACGTAAACCCACACATACATGTATACATTCATACATCCACGCACATGCACACAATTACCCAGAGAACTGAAGTGAGATGAATTCAGTCAATTATTTCCTATTTTTCTTTCCAGCCTGTTATTATCTTCCTATGTAATGTCTGCCGCCAGGACCGTTTTTCTCAGTCGGTAGTAAGGGTTGCTGAAGCTTGGGTCGTTGTTTCCGTTGTACTCTTGGCATTAAAAACCTATTCTTCCTTAATTATTTTAATCTCTGTTCCAGGAGTCGTTTTATAAATGTTGGATTTAGACTGAGGTTTGGGGTTTTAGAATGAAGAAAGTACAATTGTTCTAGAAAATAAGACATTTCTTAGACTGCTTTCTGTCATAATGAACGTAAATGAACATTCCTGATTGGACGAATCCATGTTTACTGACCAGCACCCAGCCAGGATCTAACTAGCAATCAGACCTGCTCTACGTCCCTAAAGCCTTGGTCAATTCTAGTTTAAACTAGTATAAACTAGTTTGGAAAAAGGCCATTTGTGAAAGAACACCCTTATGTAAAATGTTAATTTAAACATCGCTTAGCTTGTCTATGGAAACCCTACGGCTTGATGACATGGCTGATGAAGGCATTAAACTGACTGATATGTGCTTTGCGTAATGTGTCCTGCTGCTGAAAAGCGTTGGAGGGCCATGAAAACTGTTGTATCAAGAGTTGTTAGTAAGTTGAAGCCAAGCTACCGCAGGGAACAACCACATTTTAATTATTCGCTTTGTGGCAAATTCATGTGTTTTCTCTCTAGCCTCTCCTCTTTCTCCCCCCCCCCCTTCCCTCATGGCTGGTGGGTACATTCAACTCATAATCCCTCATTTAATTTCTGTCTGGATAAAGTTCTGTAAGTGACCTGGGAGATGGTGGGCATCTAAGGTTCTGGAGGTTGATAGGAGGCTGAGGTCCCGGAGGATGGCCTGGGGCTGAGGTCCCAGAGGATGGCCTGGTGCTGAGGTCCCAGAGGATGGCCTGGTGCTGAGGTCCCAGAGGATGGCCTGGTGCTGAGGTCCCAGAGGATGGCCTGGGGCTGAAGTCCCAGAGGATGGCCTGGTGCTGAGGTCCCAGAGGATGGCCTGGTGCTGAGGTCCCAGAGGATGGCCTGGGGCTGAGGTCCCAGAGGATGGCCTGGGGCTGAGGTCCCAGAGGATGGCCTGGTGCTGAGGTCCCAGAGGATGGCCTGGTGCTGAGGTCCCAGAGGATGGCCTGGGGCTGAGGTCCCAGAGGATGGCCTGGGGCTGAGGTCCCAGAGGAAGGCCTGGGGATAAGGTATTGACTGGGGCTAAGGTCATGGAGCTGAGGTGCTGGAGGATGGCCTGGGGCTAAGGTATTGACTCGGGCTAAGGTCCTGGAGGATGGCCTGGGGCTTAGGGTATTGACTGGGGCTAAGATCCTGGAGGATGGCCTGGGGATAAGGTATTGACTGGGGCTAAGGTCATGGAGCTGAGGTGCTTGAGGATGGCCTGGGGCTAAGGTATTGACTGGGGCTAAGGTCCTGGAGGATGGCCTGGGGCTAAGGTATTGACTGGGGCTAAGGTCATGGAGCTGAGGTGCTGGAGGATGGCCTGTGGGTGTTTTCAAGTTGCCCCAGTCGTTCTCCTAATTTATTAAGTGCCCATGTAAATGTAATGTCTGAACAGTTTCTTAGTCTCTCAATGCTCTGAAGTTGCTTCCAGGGCTGTGCTCCGAATCCCCCCACGCTCTTCATTTGCCTCTGCCTTTTTATTTCTCTTACCACCTTTGTCTCCTTCCTCTCTTCTCCTCTCTCCTCTCTCCATCTCTCTTCTGTTCGGCTTCCTTCCATTCCAGGTTTGTCTTGTCCAGGTGTGCTGTGATTGGTGCTCTGAGCCTGATGGGGGCATTTGTTTCACACTCTACTTTGAGGTGTTCCGATGTACACATTGCCCAATGCAATTGCTTGCTAACACGACAAATTACCAACCGTAGTCAGATCCAAGCTAGCTTCCCTCACAGTCGCAAGTTCTGTGGTCTCTGTTACCACGGAAATCTCCTTTCAGCGGCTGATCTGTGATATTTCTGGCATACTTTCATTTTTACTAGAAATACTTACATTATGTAGCAGACATTTCGCAGCATATGAAATTTTGTGTTTCAGGGTATAAGATTTTTCTATTGGCTGCTAGTTGTTCAATAGCTGCATCTAAACGGCACCCGAGTAAGTTTTCTAAGTAGACCATGAGTGGCCCACAGATGTTCATGTGCATGAAAAAAGGAATTACAAATGAGAAAAAGAAACAATAATTTGCATATATTACAATAATCTCAATACTGAATACATCCCAAAACAAATAATTGCACGATTATCTTATCGCTCACCACGTACCAGATAATTCGTACACCTCATTGTTTAAATTAGTAGTTTGAGCTGGTTGTCCAGAAGAGGGCGCTGTGTGGTTAAAGTGTGTATGTGTGTTGTACATGGCTCAGGTTCCATCAGTTGATTATCTTATCATTGTTCTGTCTCCACATTTGTGTGTGTGTGTGTGTGTGTGTGTGTTTGATACTATGAGAAGGTCATGACCTTTTCTGCAACTCGTCTCTCCCTCTGGAGTCGTCATTCTCATGTCACGAGAGTGTGACATAACAATTTGTGTTACCAGAAGTCCGTCCTTGTGCTACTGGCTTTGCTGGCCGTTTTGGTTTCAGATAGAGATATCTATGTGAGATGTATATATTGGAGTGAGATGATTTCCTATAGTACTGGAACAACCAGGAAAGTGACCAAGAGTCAACTGCCTCACTATGCAACTGACCTTTTCTGTGATGTCTGCCTTATTTAAAAAAATCTATTAATGTATGTGCATAATAAAGTAATATTGGGCTATCTAAGCCAGAATCCTACAAAAACATCTCTAGGTCGCACGGCAAAATGTTTAGTTGCCCTGCTAAGCCTTGTTGTACGTTATTATATGTTTAGCACTACACTGTACAGTACCAGGTCATGTTTTGGAGGATTTAAGAATAGCTTGGGCTTTGATTTTTCTTTTGCCACTTAATACAATTACTTGCTTTTGAGTGCCGGTAAAAATGTCCTGGCTGAGGACATTGTGCAAAAAGAAGGAAGCATGTCTAGATCTTCAACTCCTCCAAACCTGCTGTGGAGGTATGTGACGAGACAATGCCATAATTGTCGTTATGAAGTTGGCACGGGAACAAAATACATTGAAAATGGAAAACCAACTAAATTACACTGTTTTATGTCCACAACAATGCAAAACACCACAAAAAAGGTATCTTATTTGAGGACTGTGAAGAATCTTAAGATGTTTGTGGGTCTGTGGGTGTTTATATCCTTTAGTTTCTGTGTTCACTATAGGCATTCTTGCATGCTTGGAAGTTAGGGTTGTTTCTGCAGCACACAGGGGTTCATTAACCAGAAGGGTTGTCTTGTTGCACCAGTTAAGGAAATCTGTTTGAAATGCACCAATTAATATTAGAATCTCGTTTCCAACAAAACGAATAAGATAACCACCGTGTATTTTCAGACCCGATTTACTCCACAGCCATTGGACTACACCATACCATGGCCTATTTGACCTGGTCAGTTCACAGCACGACCTAACTTAGATCCTCGCATTGAACGGTTTGGCACTCGCCACTACCACTCTGCCGTTTTCCAACCTCGCCGCTGCCTCGTAATTGGCAATGCGATGTGGTGACCGGTTGTCTCAGGCAGACAGAGTTGGTTAGAAGCAGCAGTTTATTGGCTTGAACGGTGTGTGACGCCTGGCTGGTAAACGGCAAAGTTTGAACGCCACTTGAGGCTCTGCGTTCAACGGGTGTCTAAATGCGTGTCAGTCCAGTGGTCCGTGTGATGTCACAGGGGGCGGTGGAGAATTAAGCAGGTTTTATTTGAACTCTAATCCTTCGTGGCAATGTCTCGCTGTGGTCGGCTACTGCCAGGGAACGGATCAACCCCATTGGATTACCCCGACCCCCCTCCTCCACGGGCATTCTGTTCTAGATGCGTCCCTACCGCATCGCCGTTACCCACAATCCTGTTAGGTGCCGCCGGCCTGGCGTAGACATGTTTCCTGGAGTAAAATGAAATGTTGTAGCAGGCCTCTTAAGGTGGGTGTGTGTGTGTGTGCAACATTGGGTGTGTTTACAAAATAAGTATGTGTTTCATTGTTTTATGTGTGTGTGGGGGTTTGTGCAGATTTTACTATCCTAGCTGGCACTAATACTAGGAAAATATGACTTTGCAGTGACTAAAAAGCAATTTGTAGTTCAGGGTAGAAGTTACAATTTGGTATAGGGGAAAGGGGTCCGCATTGGGCTTAGAATCAGGGTTACGTTTAGGCTTAACCGGTCAGATTTTGAAGTTCGAGTTTGGTTAAGTTTAGGCATAAAGGTTAAAAGGTTAGGTTGTTGAGGCTACGGTCATGGTTAGGGATAAGGGATTAGGGAAAATATCTATACTAACGGTACAAAATTGCCTGTCCCCACCTTGATTGTAAAATGTATGTTTCTTTGCATGTGTGTGCGTGTGTGTGTGTTGGCACATCCCTGCGTGTTTCTCTCCTGGCATTCTATTGTTTCCAGGTTTAAATAATTTAGCAGTGGCCTGCTACAGGCGAGCTACATGATAGCACTGCCTTGAGGGGAGAACCGTCCCCCTCCCGTCCAGCTGGAGTCCAGGTAGAAAGGAAACCTCCGCCTTTATACCTTTTAACTTCACGCTTCATCTCCCCCCTTCCCCCCATCCCTCCCTTTCCTCCTGCCGGGGGCGGGAACGTAACCCGAGGCGTGAAATGAAACACCCGGGGGCTTTTTTTTTCAACCATGTCTTAAAAGCAGATCCGGTATTGGCTGGCCTCGCTCGCGATGCCCGTGTCCGGCGAGCAGTCGTGTTTGGGTCTCTCTCGGGGCTGGAGCGGTCGAGGACCCGGGTGGGCACCTGAGGAACGTCTCCGGGACGCCGACGAACAGCGGGTCCCCTGGGGTCACCAGGACGCTTCCAGGATTGCGGGGCGCAGGAATTCGGTGGCGCTGGTAGGGGGCGAGGGCGGGGTCTGGTACGAGCTGCCCGCCGAGCTGCGCCCTCCCCTTGCGGAGTATGCTCCTCAGAAGGACGGTGCCCCTTGCGTTTACCAACTCTACCCGGACAGGCCGGGCCTCGCCCTTCCGGACACCCTGGTGAGGAAGAACTCTGTGCCGGAGCTGAGTGGCCTGTATCTCAGGGAGATGCTGGCCGCCCGGGCCTCTCCTATGGCCCCTCCAGCTCCGCAGGATTTCTACCAGCTGCAACCCAACAGCACCTCCACAGCCTCCGCTGCCAGGCCCTTATCGCCCCGTCCACCTGAGGACGCCTCCTCCTTGTATCGGAACAGCCAGCCGCAGCATCATCCCCTGCTTAACAGATCAGCGTCGGTGGGGCATTATGGGATGGTGGGTGGAGGGGTGGGTGGTGGGGTGGGCGTGAGAGGCGGGGTTTCTGCCTCCATGTGGGATCGAGGACAAGCCCGGTCTGCCCCGCCCGCTCCTGCTCCTACACCCGCCCCTCCTCCTCCTCCTCCCCCTCTCCCTCCTCCGCCTCCTCCTCCGCCACCTCCCCCTCCTGCTCATGGCGAGCTGAGCCGGCTGTACCGGGAAGCCAAGATAATCCCAGACTTCCAGCAGGGCGTCGGCGTCTGCAGAGCTCCATCTCCCGCGTGCTACGGGGTCCAACCCCCGCTTCCTATTTACGCCGCGTCTCAGCCGCTCCACTCCCTCTCCTCCCACCTCCGCCCTCTCCTCCACGGGGACATCTACAGCCACCCGTTGGAGCCGCGCGTCGCGGCCGGACAGGCGTTAGGGGCCACTAGTCTGGTGGTAGAGCCGGTTGCCCGGCAACACATGGACGGATCCCTCCAGCGCTACGTGGCGGCGCCGTCCCAGAGGCTTCCCTACGACCCGGGATACGACCCCAACTCCGGGATGATCCCGGCGGGGGCCCTGGCCCACCAACACCCCGGCACAGGGATGAGCATGGACCCCAAGAGGGCGGTGGACCCGGGGTTCCTCGCGTTCCTCCGGGCCGAGGGCTTGACGGAGAGCACCATCGGCTTACTGCTCCAGCAGGGCTTCGACTCGCCCTCCATGCTGGCGGTCATGGAGGAGCACGACATCCGCTCGGTGGCCCCGAACCTGGGCCAGGCCCGCGGGCTGTCCAGCGTGGTGCTCCACTGCAGGCAGCAGCCCGGGGAGTCGCCCCTGGCGGCCCAGCAGCGCCTGCGAGCCCGATCCAACAGCTTCAGCCACGGCAACAGCCTGTACCTGCCGGGCCTGACCCAGGGCCTGGGCGGCATGACCGTGGACCCCGGCGTGATGCACCAACAGCTCCCCGCCGCCGGGCCGCCCTACAGCCCCAGGATGGGGGAGTTCCTGGGCAGGAGGCCGAGCAGCGCGCCCTCCCAGCACCTCCTGGAGACCGCCACGTACGGGGCGCCCCGAGGGAGCTTCTCCGTCGGCAGCGGCTACGGCAACGCGGCCGCCATGGCCCGCCCCCTCTCCGTGTACAACGCCCACACCGGCATCGCCATGTCCGCCCAGCAGCACCAGCATTCCCCAGCGCCCAACGCCGCGGGAGGCGCGGCCCCCAAGACCTTCTCCGGCTCCTACTCCCCCATGGAGCTGATGAAGCGGGCCCCCGGCCTGCCCCCCCTGTCCCCAGGGCCGGCCCCGAGCCCGCTGCACTCCCCCCAGCTGCTGAGGAAGGGCGCCGCCCTGGGGGGGGAGAGCGGCGGAGCCCCGACCGCGGCGTCCGCCTCGATGCCGAACGCGAACGGCGGCAGGACGGCCGGGAGGCGGACGGGACCGCCCGTCATCGTCTCCACCATGATCGCCTCGCCGGACACAAGTAATCACTCCTCCGTCACGTCCTCCCCGGACCCTCCCTCCCGCTTTTGCTGTACCTCCCTGGGGCGGCTCCCCGTGCTGTCTGTCCGTCAGGGTTATCGGTGCACGCCGTCTAATGTTTCGGCATCTCATGTTTTGTTTATAACAAAAACAATTCAAATGGTTTTGCTGGGGATCGTGTCTGTGTGTGTGTGTGTGTGTGTGTGTGATATATCTGACAGGCATAAGCAGCTTAACTAAACGGTCTGGTTTTAAATGGTGACCCTGTTTATACATGCCACGTGCATCTCCGTGTCCTCTCTCGTTATCCTCAAACACACACTTGTTACTTCCCCTAAAGTAGCACCGGAACATTATGATGTACATGTCGGCCAACGGTACTGTAGCCGGTCCCGTGGGTGTGAGTAGTTAACTCATGGATATTTGTTTACCACTAGTAACCGGTAGCTACCAATAGTGACCGATCTGGTTACCAGTACCTTATTAGCATGTTCTTAACGTGTGTGTTGCTGGCTCAACAGTCCTTTTAAAGGAAAAGTTTAGAAGTCTGAAACCTTTGGGTGATGTGAGTGACAAAGCAAAGAACTCCGGGCATCTAGGGTTCAACATTAACATGGCCCACGTTGGTTACTACAACTTTTTAAGACCTTTCTTATCAGTAAGATGAGTTTTACTCTTGTTCTGGAATACAGCAGTAAGTATATTATTATTTAAATATTATAGAAACAAACCAATGGCCACGTGAACACCACCTGGAATGCTTTCCCCTGTCAGGATTAGATGGTTAATATTGTCAATAAAGACACTAGGTCCACATTGCTGTGGCAGGTGTGAAGTAATCCTGGCCACCTGTCAGTCACTGTCTGTTATACAGCTGGCCTCCCTATTCAGGACCTTTAGTATCCAGCCATCCTATTATTGTAATTGGATGTGTAGGTGTCTCACATAGTTGATTGTAATCTCTAGCTAGCTTCTGTTTTTCAGACAACCTAGCGTTACACACAAACACACGCAGGGAAGGAGACAAATGAATGTAAAAAGGCTCTCAATATTGGCAAGGATTAGTGGCTAGCAGTTGGTTTTATTGGAAAATTCCAAAGTCTTACCCCCCTCCCTAACTCCCCCCACCCCGCCCATCCACCCATTTCTGAGACGCAGCAATGTGTCTTATTATAGCCTACCTGGCTCAAACTGAAAAGTAATTTAAAGTAAATCTTTCAGTCTTTCATTCAGTGTACTGCTTTTTTGTCTCTCAGTGTCTGATGCAATGTCTTCCACAATATGTCTCCATATATTCAAGCTCTTGTTCTGTGTGTGTGTGTGGTTTGGAGAGTAGTCGTTATCCCCTTGGCACTTGGGTTCTAGTTTGAGTGCCTGCTTAGAAATTCTCACGAATCAATTTACATGGAGATCGGGTTGCTCCCACGTAAAGCAAAACGGTAAAGGATTTTTCTTTTGAAGATTATGTGAAATTGATGCTGTCGAGTGCTTGCTATGTGCTTGTGTTACAGCATATCTCTGTTGTTATGGCACTCAACTCAAATGTAAAGTAGTTGCTGTCTTGACATTGTTGTTAGGGAGCTTTTAGGCAGCGAGTCATGTCACTTTGAAGTTCCAACATTTCTGATCCGTGGTCAGTAACGGATTTATTCTGTGAAATGACCATGAGAACAAATTCTCCCAATATGCTGACTGTTGTTACTAGGACGCTTGAATCCCCTTTTCAACAAGTTGGTGAGTATTTGAGAAGGATTAGATCCTTTAATAACTTCTTACCAGTGGTTTAGCTGCAAATCCCATTGGCCATTCTCCCTGGCCTTCTGGCTGTGTCTGTGACTCTGGCCTTCTGGCTGTGTCTGTGACTCTGGCCTGTGGCTGTGTCTGATTTGCCTCTTTTCTCTTTGACTCTCCGATTCTCTGTTTCTATTTCTTTAACTGTCTCGCTTTCTCTCTGTGACTCTTTCTGCCTCTAATACCTTGACTCTTTCCCTCTTTGACTCTTTCTGTCTGTGACCCTGACTCTTTCTGTCTCTGCCTGTCTGTGTCTCTGACTATGCCTGTCTGTGTCGGTTGTTTCTGTTCCACTGGTTTCCGTTTTCAAACAACGTTGGATCTCAAGTCTTGCTGCTGCAACGGCACTCTGCAGTATTTCGCCTGTATTTCAGTTTGTCTGTATAATCGGAAGGATATGTGTCTCTAAGGTAGGTCATGTATTTGACAGATCAGAAAGTGTTTCCTCCTCATTCTGTGGGCAGTGTGTGCATCACCTGTCTCCTGTCCAGAGCCCGGCTGCCTATGGTGACCAGTTCCTATAGAAAGGCCATGTTCATTGAGTACTTAGTCAACATTTGTCTTTATTTTGGGTCAGGTATTCTGCCACAGCATACTCTGTTTAGAGCAATGTAGCCTTCCAATTAGCTCTGTTTCTGTTTTCTCTTGGTTTGGTTGTGGGATTGTGTCCTGTCTGGCTTTCCTTGGGCTATGTCTCTCTCTCACTCTCTCTCTCTCTCTCTCTCTCTCTCTCTCTCTCTCTGTCTCTCTCACTGACTCTGTCCCACTCACTCACTGACTCTGTCTCTCTCTCACTCACTCACTCACTCACTGACTCTCTCTTTGAGCCGATTTTCTCTCTATGACTCTCGGAGTCTCTCTCTATGACTCTCTTTATGACTCTCTCTGAGTCTCTCTCGTTCGGAGTCTCTCTGACTCAGGTTTCATCCCCCTTAAACATCCTTTGCCGCAGCAAGCAACTGAGCAACCATGTGATTTGCATACCACGTGGCTGATTGGTTGCCTCAGTAATTCCTCCTGATAAAGAGCGGCGACTCCCTCCTCGACAGCCATCAAAAAAAAAAAAGGTAACATAGTCCTTAATTGTGTGTTGCTAGGCAACACTAGGGGTTGCCGGTAATCAGAGAGAGATTATCTTGTATGTTTAAAGGATGGGGATAATGTTGGATAATGTGGGGGAGTGGAGGATAACCAGAGGCCGCGTTCCAAATGCCACCCTATTCCCTACGTGTTGCACTTCAGGGTTCTGGTGAGAAGTCTTCCACTGGCTAGGCCATAGGGTGCCACTTGGAACGTGGAAGCGTAGCTGTAAAGTGGAGTGGCAGGTGAAAAGTCGTCCGACGATATGCACTGTTGTGTACTTGTTTTGTTGAAGGAGACACTTTCGGTTGGTCATTAGCCGACGGGCTTGACGTATTGACAATACATATCTCTTTTTTTCAAACGCGAAGTGTTTGTACCTATTAACCTCTTGCACTCTCTCGTTTTCTCTCGTTCTCTCCCTCTTTCCCTCCCTCTCGTTCTCTTTGCACGCCTCTTGTTCTCTCGCCCTGAGCAGTATCGAGGCCGTCAGGAGATGGATTTCCTCTCTGACTAATGACAGGTAGTCCTATGCTGGTGAGGGACGGTCCTCTTGTTCATTGTGTCTAGTGGCTTTATGCTCAAACAAGAAGGCCGAAGAGGGTGTGAGATCCTTGACATGACCCATATAGTTTAGATTTGTAGTAAATACACCTCAGTTTAAAGGTTTTGGGACACTTAGAAATGTCCCTGTTTTTTAAAGAAAAGCCCCTTTTTTTGGTCCATTAAAATTAGATTATATATTTTTTTAAATACAGTGTAGACAATGTATATGACTGTTGTCACCTGGAAACGGTGGATTTGTAATGAATGGCCACATCGTTTCTGACCACACGTCTCACATCGATTAACTTTTAAAAATTTGTAACTTGTATCACCAAACACAATGTTTCACTGGAACACAGGACCGATTGTTGCTGATAATGGCTGTTTAAAAATCTGCCGTTTCCAGCTACAATTGTCACTTACAACATTAACAAAAAGGACATTTCTAAGTGACCCCAAACTTTTGAACAGTAGTGTACGTATCCAACATATTCTTCCTAATTATTGTACAGAATAAGGAGCCGTATCTGTTAGCAATGTAACATGCAGATCCACAACATCATTGGTCCTCAGGCGAGGGAATGTGGGAGGGCCTTGCCTGCCACCTCGTCCCCCAGGCCGCGTGTTGATTGGCTAAAGCCGTAAGTAGCATCTAATAATGGCATTAAGGGTTCGGGTGTCGGCCATTTATCCGCAGTTCTCTTTCTGCTGCACTCGTCATTGGTCATGGAGTTGTCTGTCACCTCGGCAACGCTGAGCAGCGCAGGTCAGTACATGAGGACGGCCAGGCTGGACCACGTGAGGGGGGGGGGCGGCTGAGGGACTTTGGCCCCAGTAGAAGGATGCCGTGCCTGGGAGGTGGGGTGGGGTTTGTCTGGGTGGTGTCGTGTTGCGGATTAGCTAGTTGGATTTGGTGTTGGGTGTCCGTGCATATGGCCTGACGACTATCCGCTCGCCACCACGGGACATCTTCACGTGTACTGCTGAGACTTGGGGTTTAACCAGGGGGGGATTTGTCTAATTCATTGATTGTCTGATTGGCTGTCTGACTGGGGGGTGTGGTGTGGAAGGGTGGAGCCAGCGTTGAGAGGAGAAGGATTGGATGAAGGGTCAAACCCGTCACGATGAATGACGCATAGAAGCTGTAGTTGTCCGAAAGGCTGTTTTAGTTTGGGAATCTAGTGAAGGCTTCCACCGTTTTTAATGTAGTCCCTTGGATGGGATTCTAACGCCATTGGCTGAACCATTCTCCAATCAGTGTGCACACCTGTATCTGCATGCAAGTGTGTCTGTTAAAGTACCACTTCACTGGGATGTCTGTTGTAGTATCACTTCACCACGATGTCTGTTGTAGTATCACTTCACCACGATGTCTGTTGTAGTATGACTTCACCAGGATGTCTGTTGTAGTATCACTTCACCGGGATGTCTGTTGTAGTATCACTTCACCGGGATGTCTGTTGTAGTATCACTCCACCGGGATGTCTGTTGTAGTATCACTTCACCAGGATGTCTGTTGTAGTATCACTTCACCAGGATGTCTGTTGTAGTATCACTTCACCAGGATGTCTGTTGTAGTATCACTTCACCAGGATGTCTGTTGTAGTATCACTTCACCAGGATGTCTGTTGTAGTATCACTCCACCTGGATGTCTGTTTTAGTATCACTCCACCGGGATGTCTGTTGTAGTATCACTTCACCAGGATGTCTGTTGTAGTATCACTTCACCAGGATGTCTGTTGTAGTATCACTTCACCACGATGTCT
>JACXGK010010548.1:0-17735 GCA_016801125.1 Novumbra hubbsi | reverse complement strand
TACCCTGCCAGTGAATCCAACACCCTCTCTCTCTCACCTCATTACAACCGTACCAGTGAATCCAACACCCTCTCTCCCTCACCTCATCACAACCGTACCAGTGAATCCAACGCCCTCTCCCTCACTGTTTTCTTTTATTATTACCTGCGCTTGTTTTCTGTTTCAAGTGCTTATTTAAGTACATTAAGTTTCCCCAATGCATCTTGTTACTTTTTATTGGATGAGATCTGGGCTTTGACTGGACCACTGCAGAATATTAACCTTTTTTTGAAGCCACTCCAAGGTGGCTGTGTTGTAGGCTATCATTCCCCAGCATGAGAATAGATCTTATCTCAAGTCCTGAGTCTCTGGCAGGCTTAAGCATTTTGTCTTTCAGGATTTCTCTGTACTTTGCTGCATCCAATATGCCCTGTATCTTCACAAAGTTTCCAGGCCCTGACGCTGAGAAACATCCCCATAGCATTATGCTGCCGACATCATGCTCAATGATAGGGACGGTGTTCAGCGTTGGGGCCAAAAAGACTACAGAATCTTCTTCCACATCTTACAGATGCTATTCAGAAAATGCAAGATTTCTTGTGAATCTTGGCTAGTGCCCTACCTGCCCAGGTACTGTTCTAGACACATTCACAGGTGTGCTATATTCACTCCATTTAGAAATAGTGGACTTTACTGGGCTCTTGAAAATTAAATGTTTATGGTATTGAAATGTTATGGTACCACTGATTGGTGCTTTTGTAGAACCTTGTATCAAATTGGCTTTTAATGTTTCTTCATGTTGTCGTTTTTGTAAGGAATTCTACTAATCAACAGTAAGACGTGTATTTAACCTAAAATCTGGTGAAACACCTTGATTGCAAACAGGTGGACTTCATTCAACTAATTATGTGAATTAAAAAGACAATTTGTAGCAATGTGGTATTGGGGTTGAACACCTATGCATTTAGATTTTGTGCAACAATTATACGTGGAAAGGTTCAAAGAGTCGAATAATTATGAGGGACACTGTATTCTGCCGTTTATTCGTGTTTTAACTTCAAACATGCTTTCATTACGCGCTGGACAGAAAAGCTAGTGTGAACAACAGATGATACAATTATGATCTGGCATCTGTATGCGGGATAGACACCAAATGTTTATATCTGACCAACAGGGTTAAAAACGTTTGACTTTGACTTTTTGCCAGTGCGAGCCCTGACACCTGTTGATGCAGAACTAACCTTGCAATGTACACAGTGTTGTCAAAATAAATGCATACCTGTAAAAACATTCACCAGTATATAGATTTTTACCTGTTTTCATAAAGAAACATTTAGCTCAGACCTAGGCTTTTAAAGTTAAACACTGTACTACAAAAACAATAAAACACATACAAACACACAGTTAGGAAATATACAGACATAAAATAAGCTATCACAGGTAAGACCCAACCCTGTGTTAATTTTACTCTTTGAAAAAGGGCTACTGTGTTAATGTTCTATGAATTGAGTTATGGGTTCCAACAAATTGAGCTGCATTATATATTATGTAATAATGTGTATATTCAAAAATAGTAAATGTATACTAAGTAAAAAACAAAACACAAACAAGATCACACATTTATATTGAAAATCTCTTATACAGAACCATCATTTCTCATTCAAAGTCATATAGGCTATGAACACGTCAATCCAATTATAACATATAATCCCTAATGGCTATCCTGTCCTCAAATTTAGTCCAAGGATTAAAATGCGGATGTGATTGTTAGTATTAAAAAGGTGTGATTCATTGATATTCTCTCTATTAAGTTTAAGTGCAGAGATTTTGTTTCCTACTACTTAAGCAAGCAAAGCATCACCATAGTACTTTATCAAGCCTTATGATTTCACAGACATCTGTCCATCCTATTCATGCATACATGGTGAGGTGCATCCACTAAAAAAGGAATACAAAAATACAGGAATAAGAGTAGCATTAAATAACGACAAAAGTTGATGTTAATAATCCAGTTTTTTTATAAAGCCCTTTCCCGGAGGCAATTGATGTGTGACTGGTTGTCTCTAAGGACCTCCGTTTAAACCTCTGAGGACTTTTAACCAGGATGTCCCAACCTCCAATCAATTACCTCATTATCGTGAAGAGATATGGCCCCTCCATTGTTGAGTTCCCTGAATATTTCTGTTGAGAATTACATTATTAGCCATTTAGATGCATATTAAATTAAAACTAGGCATTTTTCCTTTACTAATCCTAGCAGTAAACACTCATTAGAAATTTAAAATCCAGACTCCCTGCAAGATAGATGCGTCCCCCCCCCTTTCAGATGTGAACCTACTGGCCATACGGTCCATGCGCAATACTAGGCTGATGAAACTCCCCAGGCTGACATTTCCAGAAGTTCCACCATAGCGAAGAGCTACCAAGTTCAGCAGGTTATCATTCAACCTGATCCCTGTGGAGGAGAACATCTTCACATTTTCATTTCATAGGTTCTTCAAAGTCGAGGGGTTGGTCGTTCGGGCAGAATTGCACATCCTAATTTGACAACACATGCAAATTGAAGACTCAACATGGTCTTGAGATTTGTCCAGTCAAGACATTATTTCTCATCTCACTTATTCAATTAGCGGTAGGAGAGGTACTGAGAGCTCCCATAATTAGGAATTAACCGCGATCATCGGGAAAGCAACTCGTATAACAATCAGACAGTCAGTAAAACGGGTAGCAACATCTAAGTAAATTGGTAAAACACTGATGTATGTTTATTGATCTGGCGAACTAGTTACCTGAAGACATGATTGCGTTCCTTAGTTGACTCAATGACAAATATCCAGAACGGTCCACGTCTGAACATAGGAAGATATCCTGTGCAATGTAAAACAATCAAATACATTGTAATATACCATTCCAAGCTACTGAATAGTTCTATCCTTTGTTCAACAACAGTGTAATACCTTGTACATGGTAGCTTTGCTCCATAGACGTAGAAATTCAACACTTTTTAGTCGTCCGGTGACTGATGTCTGAAGAAAGGTTAAAGGAATTTTTGAAGTCATCATTTAAGCCTATATTTAAAATGGATAAAGCCATCTGTATAGTGCTGAAAAGAATAACAATTATTTGTGAAAATGACTATTGCAAGTTGTAAGTTGCAAGGGTAGCACGGTGGTGGTATTCTGGAGAGCACTTATTTTGAAGCACACCTTAGCCCATTACCAGCACCTGTTGTCACTTGTTGATTGGTGTGTGTATATAGGTTCCTTTGATCTGTCCCTTGGTGTGGATCAAAATAAAAGTCTGCCCCAGAATACCACCAGCACGGTGCTTCCCTATACGTAACACAAGTCGAGAGGAAAATATGTGCGAGGAGAGAGAGCATACTGTAAATCACGCTCAAGAGTTTAAAGGATATTACCCTCTATTTCTCACACACACAAACAAACAGAATGACACGTTTAACCAGGTATACAAACCCAAGACGTGTTAGGAATCATCCAGTTCAATAAAACCAGTAGAAAGTAACATTCGTGGAAAACACTTGAATGGGCATTTGGGTTCAGTACCAACATAAAACAAGGGCTTATCTCAAAACATATCTTATCTCAAGTCTAACAAGATAAGGATAGCCTGTACAACGGTGTTGTGTGTGAGAGAATGACAAACTGACTTTTGCAGGAGAGAGTTGTAATTGATTTGCGTCACTTATCTTCTTTCAAAGGCTTTTGATTCACTTCATCAGAAACTGACCTCATTGGGCTTGGCTATGCACACCTGTTCATAGTTTTAAAATGACCTTAGTGATAAAACTCCAGCCTTTATATAAGATGGGGTTGAATCAAATGCTGGTTCAACTTTGATTCCTTTGTGGTTGACTGTGTATATAAATAACATCTGTAACACAATGAGAAACTATAATATCTCACAGCATGAGAAATTAAATAACCAGACAAAATTTGCGCTTACCTCCTGACAGTGGGAGACAGTGTCACTAAGCTCATGTAAAAGGATACATCCATTAAGGCAACAATGCTTCGACAGGACTCCAAGCTAAAGCCCTTTGTTTCTTTCACACTCCCTGTCAAATGTGAAAAGATTACTTTCTGCAATCTCAAACAACTGGAAATTGGTTATAATCTCTTTTCTACACACCTTGTAGGAGATTTATATTTAGACACCTCTGAAGCCGTTCTGCGTCCACCTCCTCAAACTTTGAATGGCAAACGAAGATCATTATTGATTTTCTGATTGTTCAAAAAAGTAGGAGTAGTAATAATCTCTATCGACTACTTCTCTTGTAAAAAAAATTAATTTTACATTGCAATACATAATTTTGGGTTAAAATGAAACTTGCTGTGAACTTGCTTCATCAGAATATTGACGAAAAAGAGCTTGCTTCTCATCTAAATCTTCTCCTTTAAGAGTGGGCTGAAAAGTAATCTATTAATATCACGAAAAGGAAGATGAAGCCACAGTGAAATAAAGCAATACATTAACTCAAATGAATAGAAATAATTTTCCTTTAATACCTTGAGGACTTCCTCTGTATCTTGGTCATTGGAATTCTCACTGGGTTAATAAAAAGAAACATTCTACTGAAAATACATGAATTATAGTGAAGTATGGATACATTCTATTGTGAGTAGCTGACAATGTGGCTTTTAAGGCAATGTTACCTGGCGACAGACAACTTTCTTTAGCAGTCATTCCTTTTAGTCCAAACCTTTCATCAAACCTTAGTCTTTAAAAAACAAATACTCTGAGCTTTTATCTTATCACTGCACACTATAGTATATAATTTATATTTGTTTATTCATCATTCAATGAAGTGTCATTTGATATAAGCCCATTTGTCGCGTACTGTATTGTGTTGTGTTTTGATTGGATTTGGGCAACCAATTGTAGTCTTGAATCTTAGTACCTTTTGCCAGTTTGTAATCATGAATTAGAGTTGTTTCATAATTGACGTACCTTTTAAAATAATGGTGAAATTGAATAAGATTACACTGTCTCAATTGGACATTACCCTTTAATGATGTATGGTCCACAGACTTGATTGGATTGAATACATTAAAGGGACAAAGACTGATAGATCACAAGTTAGAAGATGACTCACTGTATGTTGGTCTCCACCTTGGAGACGATGGACAGGATGAAGGAGGCGGCTTCATCCGGGTTGAAGGATGTAGGCACAATCAGGTATTCACCAGGATTGAGCCAGAACAACCCCATCACTGTCCGAGAATCTAAGTATTTGTTGGTTTTGGCGACGGGCACATTGGTTTTGAAAAAGGTTTTAGGAAACTTTCCTCTGTGTCCTTGGATCTAAGATTTCAAAACAATGGCAGTTCCAAACTTGTCCCTTGGGAAATCTCAAATTACACCATAATTTCAGTAGTTACATAACTGTAGTTGTGAAAAATATAAAAGATACCTACTTGTGTGGGAACCTGTAGGTTAAGATGGGAGTAAAGATTAGAGAAGAGAACTGTATTACTGTCGGGGAATATTTTGGTGTAACAGCATCAAAGCACAATATAAAATAAACTACAATATGCCCAGGGGTCGACGATCTACGATAGGTTTGTGTTTCACAACCTCATTTAACTCACAGAGAAAGCATCAAAAGGCACAAATACAGCCACTGGTCATCTCTCGTCTTGACTACTGCAGTTCTGATTCTGTTGTGAGCGATTGTGTTGTGAATTCCTGTGTGAGACTGTTCTGCCACTCCTGGACATTTGTCGGCTTTCAGCTAGTGAAGCCTGCATCCTTTTGAAAGGACTAAACACCCATTTAGTAACTCATACCCATTTCAAAACTAACACCCACTTAGTAACTGACACCCACTTAGTAACTGACACCCACTTAGTAACTGACACCCACTTAGTAACTGACACCCACTTAGTAACTGACACCCACTTAGTAACTGACACCCACTTAGTAACTGACACCCACTTAGTAACTGACACCCACTTAGTAACTGACACCCACTTAGTAACTGACACCCACTTAGTAACTGACACCCACTTAGTAACTAAGTCCCTTTTTTCAAACTCTTTTAAAAAGGAATTCACCAAAGAGGAGCAACAAACCTCAAAAATTGAAAAGCCAATGAATAGCGATTTGGCAAGGCATCTGTTTCTCTTGTCAGGCTTTTGCATCAAAGACACCAGGGTGTTGTAGTCCTCCGGTGTCTCGGAGCGGTCCTTGTTCAACCCCCCAATCTTCACCCGATATTGGGGATTGATCCAGAATGTATCTGAGAGACAAAACAAATATTTTGGGATACGTCTGTGAAAATAATTCAGAACTTTTTTTGTCATTTCTTAGTGAAGAAAAAAAAAAAACTTATAAACAAGGATACAATTTACCAGGGAAATTAATGCACCCCCCAGCAGTAGTTCCTGCAACCCATCGACTCTCATGGACAGAGGTCGTCCAGTGACAAGCAGGGTTGTTGTGAAGAAAATCAGGACACTGGCAGCAGATATCCACAGACTTGAATTGCTTACAGAAGTCTTCCATTGTTATCCTGAGAACAACAACAAACTTGTGAGCTGCTACTGGTATACCAGTATTGATTTGCACTGATTTATTTTAATATTTAACTATCAGTGTTGATTATTACTGACTGATAGGAATATCAGCGCAGATGTGTCATCATTGGCTCTGGTATAATCTCTGTTGTGACGGTAGTCACTTATATCACAAAGCACAGACATTTCTCAAACAAATGCCAGAAAAAGACTAACCAGAACTCCCCATCCTCAACCACAGACAGATACCTCTTCCGATCGCCAGGACTCACTGTTTGCCACAGGGATGAACTGAGAAAAACACACAATGTCAGTAGCTTGGAGGTAAGGCTCCTGGAAAATAATAGTAATAGCTCTACAGAGTCTGGGTACTTATTTTAATAAGGTGTACTTCCTACCACTTCATTGGGTGGCCGTGCCACCTAGTTATTTTAAGATGAATGCACTATTAAAGTGACAGTTGAAGGCTAGGTGGCATTGGATGAGAATGTTGATCATAGTTGGTGAGAATGGCATAACAATGAACTGCATGACATCTAAATGTAATGGAAAAGTTGGTGGGATGAACTGAACCCATGCATTATCATAAAGATCTGCTACAGCTGTGTCCTGGATAAAGCCTTAAAAATATATTTCTTACTTATCGCTCCAATCTCCTGTCCACTCCACTTGGCCCCAGGGGTTGTACACTCGGATGAGATTCACGGTACTTCCTTTGCTCATGAGCTGTAAATGACATCAGCTGTAATCAAAGAGCAAGAACAGTGGTGTTCTGGAGAACGACCAACTATCTAACCCATTAGACTAAGAGAAATGCAAAAAAGGGCCAAAGGTTTATCGTGCTTTTGATGTAGCGCTACTATAGAGTGCCTTTTTGGAATGTATTCAGACTCCTGTACTTTCTCCACATTTTGTTATAATCCAGACATAATTCATAGTTTGTTATTTTGCTCGCTCCAAACTGAGCTCAGATGCACATTTTCTATAGAACTTGCTTGGAGTCCACACGTGGAAAACACAATTGATTCGACATGATTTTGAAAGAAACATAGAAGGCATAGAAAGCTCCTAGTAATACACAGGGTTCCATCACTGAGAAATTAAATATGTTTGGAATCACCAAGAGTCTTGCTAGAGGTGGCCATTGTAGATGTCCAAGAGAATTCGACCAAGTGTTTAATGAAGTAGTAAAAGACTACTTAGTCTAAGTAAGGATAAGATGTCAAGTTCAGTGGAACAAGTGACTCACTGTGTACTTTGCACCAGAAAGGGCACCATCCACGTGCAAAGGGAACTTGTCACTTATCATCACTAGACAGAACGAATCTAAAACAAGTCTAGCATCTAAAACAAAGAGAATAATTAAGTCTGAATGTCAAGCACACAGCCAAGACTAGCGTTACTTCGGTAGTCTGGAAACGCACTTCAGTCAACCAGCCAAAGGCAAGAGGTGAAATAAACAATTAAATAAACAAAAAACAAACGTTCACGGACAGTCCCCATTCATTCGGACAGAGCTTAAATATTGGAGAAACTGCCTGAATCAAGGTGTGCAAGTTTTATGTTCAGTAAATCGGCACAGATTCTTAAAAATATTGTTTGGCTTTTTGTTTTGGAAATATTTCTGAATAAAAAATGTAGAGAAAATGTGAGGCTCTAAATACATTTCAAAGGAACACAAGAATAACTTCTCTGGGGTAGGGTTAATTTCCTGTTTATATGAAACACAACCTCTCCCACTTCCATTTAAGTTATGTATGCTGTATATAACTATTGCCCCAGAAAATAAAGAACAAAGACGATATTGACATAAGACACAAAGGGGGTCAGTTACCTGTGTAACTCCGGTGACGGTGTAGGCGTGACCCCTCACTAGTCCATTTGGTGCCACCGTGTTCCCTGCGGTTTCCTACAATAGACACAAGTAATTAGGTAAAGCCATCGGACTATTACAGAACAGAGGCTTCAGTCACATAGTGCGACATCGCTGCTAACCATGACATACAAATGCTTTGCTGACACGTTACTTTTTATCCATTCCTTTAACAACAGAATGACCAGGCCTCTGGAAACACTATTAGTGTTCTGGAAAGATGCTTACATCTCTGGAATCCGGAGGGATAGAGTAAAAGGGGACTTGGGCGTTGGGATTTCGTTTGAAGTTTGGCTTTAGCATATGGGGCAGGGCTGGGTTTGGACAAGAGGCCTATCGTTTATAATAGTGTGTGGGTGTGTGTGTTTGATGCAAATCTGGATATGAGTTTGTATGCATGTCATTTGGGTGTTACAAAATCATTTATCTTAGTTATTATGGGTGTGCATTTGTGTGTACGTGTGTATGTGCTTATTTGTGAATGTGTCTGTATATGTGTACATACACTATCGTTCAAACATTTGGGGTCACTTAGAAATGTCCTTGTTTTGAAGGAAAAGCAATCCTCTAACCAGGATAGAAAGATGAGTGGGAGGCACCGGTGCACAACAGTGCAAGAAGACAAATACATTTGAGTGCCTAGATTAAGAAACAGTCGCTTGGTGTTAAATCTCCATTCATTTGTTGTGGAGAGCGGTGGTGCTGCTCACCCCAGGAGGAGTCTCACATCCCATTAGGGAGTTGAATTTGGCAGCTCGAAACATGAGGTCCCACAGATTCGGAGGAGCTTCGGCAAGTGTGAATGTGACGTATACTCCTCCAGTGAGGTCCATCATGGCTTCAGAAGTGTTCCCTACATTCATGTCTGCATAGGAGCCGCACACCCTGTCAGAATGTCGGATTATTTGGGCACAATTCAATAACAAAATGTTATTAAACTATCTAATCGCAAACGCCTTTGTCTCACTTACTTGGCATAAGCTTTTTCCATCAAAGCGGCCCAGAACTCGTTGGGGGTTTTCGAACGAACAAAAATGAGCTGGCCGTCAACTGTTGGCAGCTTGTCATCGATCACAACATCTACCCACCTACCAAACCTCCAGAACTGAAAGAAAGTAGAATTAGTCCTACACTGTATGCTCTCTAAGAGAATGCTTTCTACAAGCTTGATACATGTACAACCAGAGCCTAGGCATAATTCATGCATTCTCAATATAACTCATATGACCAAATGATCAAATTGAAAGGACAGCTTTATAGATTTTGGATGGGAACAGTGGGGACACTAGGAGGAGAGCTGAGACAAGAGGTCCCCAAAACTTTTGACATAGGTGATCTTTAAAAGTTTACTTATTCATAAACAATTTGTTCTTTATCACCCAACCAAGGGTTTTGTGGGTGTCGTTGGCCCGTTAGCTAGTTCATTAAAACACAACTATCAGCAGAAGTTGAACACAGCTCTTACGTGCGTTGCCCCGAACTATCTTCTGTTTGGCTTTACTATTATTGTTTTGCTGACAGAACACTGCATACAGGAAATCATCGAAGTAAGCAAGATTCAAATTTAAGCAGCAAATTAAGAAAATCTACTTGGGACGCCTTGTAGATCGACCAGTTGATTGAGATCGACTGTTTGTGTACCTTAAAATGAAAAATTCCACAGTAACCGTGTTCAAAGCTTTGCTGTCCTGGCATCACTTGTTCCATGATGTGCTGCTGGAATGTCAAGGCCCCAACGGATGCAAGAAACCAGCAATTTGCTAAATAGAAAATGTAAAGTTCAAATGTGGTGGGCTACATCACAATGATTGTAATATGGAAGGCATAGCATGCTGTGTTATTCTTGCTTGTAATCAAGTCAATTACCAGCCAATCCTTGCCAATAGTCGAACCTTGATATTCCGTCTACTGTAAGAAAAGGTTTTTTTGCAATTTTCTGGAAAACACACGTATAAATATTAAGAGTACATTTTAGATACATAACATTCATATAATACATGCATTAATGAAATCCTTGTCAGCACAATGTTGTGTAGATATCTGGATAAAGCCTTACATACCGCTGGTCTCAACCACACCACTCTGCCCATATCATTGGGGAAGAGAAGCCCCTCACCAATGGAGGAGTTGTCTGGGGGGAAACTGTCATCGATGTACTTAAACCCATTGGACAAACAGAATTGCTTCAGCTGTTGGAAGTCTTGGTTGTTGAATTTCTCTGGGTTGGCAAGGGTCCCTATGCCATTATTTTTGTGGCGAGCTTGTATGATACTCATGCACACACCCGGAGGAGGCATGGTTATACTTAATGTAGGATCTGAAGCGGAAATACATCAAACATTGAAAAAGATACGGGTGAAGTGTAAGTATAAATTACATAGTGCATTAATAAATTTTGAACACTGGCAACGTTATAAAATTATATGTACATACATTACATGCAACAGTAGGAATTCATGGGAATCCTTAGTAGCAAAATTTTTGCTACTAAATTCAATTGTTAGAATAAGAAAGGGAATTTGTAATTCAGTCACATTGTTACCTTCTAAAATATACAAAGAAAACTCAATTGACTTGCAACGCACATCCAATAATTCGAAATCGAAGCACACTTATGGTATTGTCAGACGGACATCCTCTCTAGCAATTCAATGATCCCAATGATACGAAGATAAATGGCTACCGGTTTGGCTACCTGATAGTTGAAAAGGCTCAGCAATGCAATGATGACTGATGACATGAGGCTTGACACACATGATCGCCTCTTGATATCGCCCCCCCCCCCTAACAATCCAACGTTTTGAAAAAGCGATTCCACCTTTGCTGACAATGCCTTCCCCCTGTCTCAGACACTTCCCCGCCAATTTCAACGATAATGAGTCTCAGGTGTGTGGCATGGGGTTTCGGGAGGATACACACTTCTAAATCCTATGTGACGAACAATTGATTCTAATGCTATTTGGAAATAATAAAGCACCTCTAACAAATGTAATAATGGTGAATCGTTTCTCTATAGCCTACATTCTGCGCCGGGTATTCACGTGTATGTAAGGCTAATATGACGTTGCAAAAGGGTTCTTATGGTGAGGTCAGGAATGGACAGAGTGGATGTGGGCAGGGTCATTGCACACAGCTGCAGCTCCGCTGGAAACAACGCCCCATGCCTATACATGTGACCGTAGTGAGGGTGCACTACAAGTCTTCGGTGAGTCTCTCTTTTTGTTCTTCCTTTAACTTGCTTACATATCAGAGAAAATGCCTCTTATCCACTTTTTGTTTAATTTATTTTGTGAAAACATAAATTAAACAGAAGTTTAGAACAACGCGTTTAAATGTAAGGTGTAATTATAACACAAAGTGGCCCAAGCAGTAGCAAATTGAATCTTATAATATTGACATCCAAATTGATAATAAATAAACTGTGAAACAACTACGACCCAAATGGCACGTTCTCATACAAATTACGTTAAGTAAAATGGTCCAATTACGATTAATCAAATATCTGGGGGGAAAAATACAAAATGATCACATTATTTGAAGGACTTTACACGGCAAAACATGTAACAAAGCTGGAAGTGCCAACAATTGTACTTCCTCTAAGAAATACATACTTGCATTTACAATTGTTGACGTTTTACTTACCTTAGGCAATTCTAATCTTTAGTAAACCAATACAGGATATACTCTTATATAGGTACCTGAAAGCTCCAAAGATTAACCATGTAATGTTGTCCACAACGGACTTGGAAATAATGTGTCCAGAAGCAGAGGCGTCGTTAGGCGTTTCTTTTTGTACTATCACCGGGTCTTTTGATCTAATTCCAAAACTATATTTGTACTCCGATTATTTAGAATAACTGTATGGCTGCGCGATTATATACAGGTGTCTACTTTTACATGCGTGTCTTGCAATTTTACGAATGCACCACTTATTGCGCACGACTCCTCTCATGACCACTCAGTTAAAACACCTGCCAGATATTCGTGCCAGAAGGGGAGGTTTCCAAAACAATTAGGCTATTTTTGGCGGCGAAGCACCTATTGTGTTTGTTAGTTTATTTATTATTATCAATGATAGTTTTCTCAGTATACTGTCAATAAAATCTGGCATTCCTGCCGGTTGAATGAATGCCCGGTTGTTTGTCAAAGAGTCAGGAGCAGCGTAAGAAGAAACAGGAGGGGGGGGGGGATGACATTCGTAACTTCTTTAGAAGATACAAGGAAAATGTTAACATTTAGAAAAGGAATCGGTAGCAGTGGATGAGTTTGAAAAGAGGCCAGAAACCAAAAGTGTAGCAGCAGTTACAGAGTTAGCGGGCTACACGTTTGTGCGTGGTTGGTGCTTGCTAGCTAGGTAGCTAACCTTAGGGCTAAACAACGGTTAACAAGAAAGCATTTTCTTTGTGTTATGTGAACCACCAAACTGGTACTTAATAGCATTGCTTGTTAATGTATGTACCCACACGACAAGAACGTTTTCTTTAAAGCTAATATATGTATATCATTTTTTTTTCATTTCAGTATTTTTTTTCACCATTAAAGAATTCCAGTTCCAGTTAACGCAAGGCAAGGCAATATATATATAATTTCCTTCAGGTTTAATTGTCTACTCGTTATATAAATAATTGATCCTGTGCCGGATTCAACGCTGGCAATTCTGTGTACGGGAAGCACCGCCCAAACCTGGACCACCGAAGGGCAGGCTACACTCAATTGAAATTACACTTATGCTTTCAACCCAAGCCTCCTGGAGAGCTGCAATGGGCTTTCACATACTAAAATCATATTTTCATAATATGTAAAAGCATAAACATTTTACTTTGTTCCTGAGGCTTGCTTTAAAAAGAAGCAGCAGAATAAATGATTCTATCAATATATAGTACCTACTGACATGTTGCATCTCTACTTTGCTACTTTGCAGGTGAGACAAGAGTGTGGACAGATGAGAACAACAGCCAATTAAAGACCTAGACCATCAACAGGCAGGGACAACCGGTAGGACCATTTCTGATTTAGGAGCCCAGAAAACAGGCCCCAAACAAGTATTTAATATCCACTTGAACATTTTGGAATGCAACAAAGGGCCTTTGAAGCGAGATAACCCCTATTTGCATAGTGGCAGTCACTGCACTTTTAAGGAACCAGGGTGTACCCTTTCTTGGCCACGATGAGACAGAGTAAACAGTCAAGTAACAACCAGGAGAACTTTCTCGAGAATGCGAACTGTACTTAGCTAAGAAAAACAAGGCAGGGTTGCCCCAAAGGCTCCCGGCCTCTGAGGTGCGACCCACTTAAAACCTGTTTCTCATTACGCATTCCTGTGAGCAGTTGCTGTTGTGAGCGATTTTTAGTGCCCTCCGACGTCTACATACATCGCTATGGTCCAGGATATACTTGATCACCTGACAGTTCTGTCCATTGCTGTATTTTGCACTGGGTCTGTGTTTGAGACTAAGCCCCTAATCTCTTCAAAATAAAAAAAATGCCCCTGTCCCGAAGCACAACCCACTGTGTATCACAATATCTTTCTTTCTAATATAAAATGTTGCAGCGTTTTTGAGCCCTTTGTTATGAGGCACTGACTCACTGACTGAGTTCTTTGGAAAATGAGGCATGAAATGAAATGAGGCATTTGATGACTGTCACATCAGACGGTCTGATTAGGAACAGGTTGCCGGGTCAAAGGTTTGTGTAACAGGCGTTGATTGTGCTTTGTGAGTCTCTTAATAAATAACTTAAGTAGATAAGTAGATAAGCCAGTGGACATACAGTAGCAGATCTGTTTTTTTGTTTCTCTGACAATGAATAAGAAGCACGTTAAATGAATAATCTCGAGCAATGGAAACCACTCTAAATTCATGTTGCCAGACAAAAATCTGACCAAACCAGAAGCGACCAATCAGAACACACACACCAAAATACTGTATTGACTTGACTAAATCATAAAAACTGCTTGCTGAAGCTAGTTTACTGTCTGGTTCGTTTATGAGTTTACTAGACAAGTTGTGTATTAGCCATGTATAATGCATTCACAGAGGAAGTGGAGGAGGAGGGAGAGGTACATTTATATAACAAGAGTTTAGAAAACAATTTATATTATTCAAAGTTACGTGAATGTGGTGTCAAATTAAATATGAGGATGTGCTCTTTAAAACCAAGTTAACTTGTCATTTAATGTGTTCATAATTTACAGCAGCATTCTGAAATCCGACTGCGGTTCAAAGAGTTAATGTTTAAATTGACGTTTTGTCAGATTCCATCTAGGCCTACCATCTATCAATGTACTTTGTTATACATTGCCACAAACCCATTCATGAAAACATAAGTCATTTGGAAAGTTATTGTAATCTGTAAAGAAATATCATATTTCCTTGGGACAAAGTACAATTTTCCCACCCTTTCAAATTTTACATTAAGACTGAATTTAATATATAAAGTGACAATTTTTTTTTTTATTATGTTTACATTCTCATTGATTGAGCAGAATGTCATGGCTTACTTTGTGTTCTAACATCCCCCAAACCTGCCAGCATTAAGCCAATAGCGGTGCTCCACACTCTACCCACGTAATGCTGTGGAATTCAACAGCAAGATTTCTTCAGACTATCAGTTAACGATCATACAACAATCATCAATAGATGGAGTCAATCAATTATCTTTAATGGTCCTGCTTAACAAATTAATCCTACTACAATTAAGCAAAATAAGAATATTGGTAGCACATTTAAACAATATAGGATATCGACTTAGTAAAAATACTGAAAAAAAAATGTCCAATTAGAAATGTATACAGTCAGGAAAAAAATATTATTCTGCCTGTGGCTTCAGGGCTTTGAATCTGAGGCAGATCTTGCCTTTTGTCTTTTTCTGTTTATATTGTTGTGGGCGAGGTGTGGTAAAGTACATTTGTTGTAATGTGAGGAGTCTACTTCTACTCAAATCATTAAGTAATTAAGGTTTTCTGTAACCTAGTAAGTGCCATAGCCATATGCTTTTACATTTGATTGATTTGATCCATTAGCTTGTCTACTCTCTATCTATTATAATTTTTTTTGTTTACATTTTAGGATTACATGGTAAAGCATTGTTTTTTGCAACAAATCACAATTATGACTGTCTAAATTACACAGAAGTTGTACATTTAGTCAAATACTATAAGTCAGTCATTAAACAAAAGAATTCCATGATTAGAAGAAAACCCAAGAAGAGAGTTATATTGTCCTACTGTAGAATGTGTTCTGTAGGCATTGTACCTGTGCAACATGCTTGCTAATCAGAGCAAAATCCATACAAGGCAAGTGACACTTAAGGCGACCCAATAACACGGGTAATAGAATCATCAGCATGT
This sequence comes from Novumbra hubbsi, assembly GCA_016801125.1. Classification (NCBI taxonomy): domain Eukaryota; kingdom Metazoa; phylum Chordata; class Actinopteri; order Esociformes; family Umbridae; genus Novumbra; species Novumbra hubbsi. The sequence goes on along the minus strand of JACXGK010010548.1, from coordinate 1,996 downwards.
AGAAAACCCACATTAACTTGTGACATCTAGAACGCCCTTTGGTGCGGGTTGTCTTGTATTAAATGCCAGCGGCCCGAGAAAAGCTGCCTAAAGCCGTGTTTTGTTGTCGGAGAACAAGGAGAGGTTCGACATGATTGCATTCTGGATCAGTTGCAGAGGTAGGACCGTCGACTAGCAATAAGTTGCAGTAGGGTCCTAAAGCAGCGAGGTTCAGACAGAATGGACTGATCTGTGGAAACAGTGAGAACAGAATAGCAGACTTGAGTAAAAAAATTATGTTTTATGGTTAAAGTTACTGTACATGTCTAAGTTGGGCAGATCACTTGTTACTCAACAATTTCTGTCCTCCATTTAATTTCACATATTTTTATTAAAAACATTAAATGAAAAATATTTAATGTAGCAGGTACTGGAAGACTGGTCAGGATTGAGGGACTGGGAGATGGGTTAGGATTATACACTTTGAAATGAGTCCCATAGACACATACCATAGTAACATAGTCTATGCAGTTATAGAAATCAATGTGTTACCTTTCATCGATTGGACAGTCAAATAATCCATTAAGAACTGATAGACTTGCTGGGACTGAATCGATGAAAGCTGACTGACTACATTATCACACCCCTCGATGCTGTGACAAAAAACAACAACGTAGATTAAAAGACAACCCATTAAATTTACTGAGACTAGAGGTCTGGAATGTTCAGTATGTAAAGCCAAATTATATCCTTAACATTCATTCAGTCGTGCTAACATTATGGTCTTAGTCTCACATTGCATTGAAGGAGTCACAGCTGATATTCCTTGGGATAATAGAAAAGGTCCCTTGTTGAATGCCTGGGAGGAATAACTGTAGATAGACCTTGAACCAGAGCTCAAATCCCTGAGTGTCTAGGGTGTTGAATTTGGGGGCCAGTGCCATAAGTGTAACATTTAAGAGGGTTTCTCGCAGTTCCGGTTGAATACTGGTAATGTTTACCTGTAAAGATAAAACATTCTTTAGAGTATAAATGAATTTGCCATGAAAACGTGTTGATGAGAAGTGAGTGAATACACCAATTAAGTCAATACCAAGAATACAAATACAAACCACTGTAGCAACATCCACAAATGATTGGTAAAATTGACCAATCTCTCCCAGGTCAGATGACTGTAAAACCCATAGGAAAACCTCTTCCACAAGAGTTTCATTTGCTAGGTTTGTGGGGTCCAGTATAAATTCAGTTATCTGGTGTGGTGAGAGTGAGTGTAGAACTGCCACCTGGGAAGAAGATATTGGGATTAGTATTGTCTTAAAAGGTAATTGAGACTCTGCAAAAAAAAAAACAGACAAGCAATAACTACTTTACCACTGAGATGTTGAAGTCTTTGAGATCCAAATAGGATGTGTATTCCGAAAATGGCCCCAGGTTAATTTGAAGCCAGTCAGCACTGTTTTGGATGTTCTGAATGCATGCTAGTAAAGGTTTCAATTATTAAAAATAAATGCCATCATTGTTTTTTAAAATAACCATTCATGTAGCAGAGAAAAAGAACAAGTACAGAAAACAAACCAGCACCGCAACCTGATAGGTGGATCCTACCTGGTCCATTGAACATTTGTATAGATCTCCTCAGGTAACTCAGCAGGACCATTGCAATTTCTTCTCTTCTATCGTTGGTCATTTTAGAGAAGGCCCTGGACATTCCTTTAACACTGTAAATGGAAAACGTTTAAATCATTACAATATTTCCCTCAAGTTATTATATTCATGGTTTTAATTAACAAGAAATTGTCCCGAACTCACATCACTTGGTAGTTGGTGCAGTTGACATTTGACAAAGCTGTGGTGAGCATCACTCCATTAAAACTGGGGAGGATAGGAATCAGCTTCATTTGGAACCAAGCAATCCAGTCCAGCCTCAGGAAAAGTGTGAAATGAATTCTGATGATCGAAAATGTGCGATTCATCATCACATCTCTCACGATCGGAAGGATGTCAGGAATCTGTGAAA
>JACXGK010010547.1:0-17655 GCA_016801125.1 Novumbra hubbsi | reverse complement strand
CTAGTCCTTTCCCTCCTAGAGGGCTAGGCAAAATCCTAACACTGCTAACACACTTTCTAGTCCTTCTTCTAGTGGGCTAGGCCAAATCCTAACACTGCTAATACAATCTAGTCCTTTCTCTCGTAGCGAGCTAGGCCAAATCCTAACACTGCTAACACTCTAGTCCTTCTTCTAGTGTGCTAGGCCAAATCCTAACACTGCTAACACTCTAGTCCTTCTTCTAGTGTGCTAGGCCAAATCCTAACACTGCTAACACTCTAGTCCTTCTTCTAGCGAGCTAGGCCAAATCCTAACACTGCTAACACACTAGTCCTTTCTCTCGTAGCGAGCTAGGCCAAATCCTAACAAGCTAACACACTCTAGTCCTTGCTCTACTTTAAATATACACAAGTGCACCTAGTGTGTTATTTACATAACTTCCTATGTACATTACAAGCTAACGGACTGTTATAATGTATCGCACCTTACATTGCTGTAGAGGATACTACTGGATTTACTTCATCAGTTCATCTAAAACAGTTTTTCACATCTTCTTGCTTGGGCTATTCCTTTCAGTTCATCTGAAAAAATCTGTGACTTTGGAGAAAGTTGGTCTTTTGTTAGAGTGGCTCCACATGTGCGCGTATGCAGGTGTATTCAGTGCGTTTGTTGGGGTTGCTGCTACACACGCCGCTAAACGTCTGTCTCCGGTGGATTGGCTCTCATCCACTTGAGTGTTTGGAGCTGCCCCAGTGGGGGATGTGCCTGTTTGTGTATGAATACCCATGTTTGTGTGTGTGTACATTTGTAACGGCCGGTTTATAGACAGCCCCATTTGATTGGCTGTCGGCAGCCCAGTCGCACACTCCGTCGCCTCCTCCTCCTCCTCCTGCTCCTCCTCTCCCCAGCAGTCAGTCAGTCAGTCGGTGTTTCGCAGGACTCCTGACGTCACTCACTGTTTGCGTAGCTATTGTCTCAGCCACCGTGCCGCCGACCGCTTTCGGCTTCTCCCCCAGACGGCCTGCCTCTCGTCCTCGGCCGCACGGACACATAGGGAGGGAGAACGAGGGAAGTAGCCCGGAGGGAGAGAGAGTGAGTGAACGTGGACAGAGAGAGAGAAGGAGAGAGAGACTGGATGGTAGGAGGAGACCAGGAGCGGAAAGCGAGAGCTAGCTGCAGCGAGCAGCCCTTCTCTCCGTCTGGATCCCGGCACGTTTTATTTTCCGTGGAGGGAGGATCTCTATTGTTTGGGTGTTGCTCCGTCAACACGCGAGGAGCCCCCCCCCCCCCCCCCCCCCACACCCCACCCCCGTTTGGCCGCTGGACCGATTGCGCGCGTGTTCCGGTAGCCCCGTGTGTGTTGAGGCAGGCTGCTCGGCGACAGGAGTGCAGCGCCGTGCAGAGCATCTGGGCGTCTCCGAGCCAGGGCAGGCCGGCTGCATTGTGTGCTTTCATGACCCCTGCTGTGTAGCTGCCTGCTCATCGACCCCCCCCCCCCCCCCTTCCCCCTCTCTCCCTCCCTCCATCCCTCCCTCTCCTCTGTCTCCACCGCAGCTCACGGCCCAGCCATGTTTGGCACAGAATCCTCATGTGAGTACCGTACCGCCATCCTCTGGCCTTGTGTGTGTGGCGTGGTGTGACAGTGTCTGCTCGCTTCTTTCAGGGCTCTCCACCAGCACCCCCTCATTCCTTCCTTCCTGTTTACCCACCCCCCTCTCCATGTTTTGTGGTGACAATCTGGCAAGAAAGCTGGGATCTACCATTTTGCCGATGATTGCTGTTTCTGTTGCAAAAATCTGTCCAATCTCTCTGTCCTTTTCTGCCTTCCTTCCCTTGTTTTTTCCCTCCATCCCTACATTCCCTTGGTCTTTTTGTTTATCTAATTTATCTGCTGTGTATTTTCCTCTAGCTAGCCTGAAATAGACTCCATCACTCTCTGTCCCTGTGCATGCATTCCACCACACGTTTTATAGATGGATGAATCGTGTATTTCTACAGTTTGCTTTTTGCAAAACATTCGCAATTGCGGGCATTTTCCCATCTTCGTGTCTTATGCTCAGTCAGGTGACATTGAGAGAGGTAAAAGTAGCATGTAGCGTTTTCACTCACTAAGCTATGGTACAAAGATGCTACTGCTAGATGCTACTGCTAGTGATTGTAAACAGTGATTAAATGGGTTTGAGTAAAGCTGGGATAATAAATCAAAATGATCGACTCAGACCTTACTGACCGTTTGGCTGATAACCTTCCTAACAACAAAAAGCCAGTGAAGTGATGTATGTTTTGTAAATCTAGGTGATTATTACCAGGAATAATGATGATTCCAGTAATGCTACAAGCATATCGGTGTGTTTCTGGGTATTATTCTTATTATTAATTCCAGTGGTTTATTGCAGAGCATGCTAAATCATAGATGTTAGTATACACACCGTCTCAGGGTATGGGTCGGGTTGGTCGTGGGTTGAGGAGTTGTTATAAGTATCTGCAGGTGGTCTGCTGCCCCCCCCCCCCTTGAAGCAATCCCATAATGCTCCTGAAACTACTATCAAAACGCCACAAGGAATCCGCAGCTCTGATTGCATCTGGCCAGGTGGAGGCACGGGGACAGATCTTCTGTTGTCCTGATTGAAGGTTGCTTGCAAAAATTCAGCAGCAAGCAGTGAGTCTTTTTCAGAGAGGGTTGAGTGTTTTATTTCGGATAATACTTTGATGATACATTGTCCATGTTGATTTTGGAGTCCAGTTACGTCAGGTATCTCATCCAAAGGTCGTTTGGTCCTGCTGTTCTGAAGAACTGGTGAGTTGCCATAAGGGCTTCAGACACTCATAACTTGCCATTATTAATCAGCTGAAACAGCACTTCTTAGCCTGGCTGGTGTCATAATGCTGACCCACAATCAGCCAGCTAATTGCTTACTCACTCAGCAGGACTAGGAATAAATAAACCTGTGTTGATGTGTGAGCAGCTGGCTAGAAAGGACTCCTGGTTGTACGGGTGAGAGATGACTCCTGTTAGTACGGTTTAGAGATGACTCGTATTAGTACTGGTGAGAATAGACTCCTGATAGTATAGGTTAAACATAACTCCTGGAAGTATGTGCTAGAGATGACTCTTGGAGCCATAGCAGTTTGTTAGTAAGGGCTAAAGAGGTCTCCTGGAGCCCTACTAGTCTGTTAGTAAGGGTTAGAGAAGACTGCTGTTATTACTGGTTAGAGATGTCTCATGTTAGTATGGGTTAAAGATGACTCCTGATTGTAAAGGTTAGAGATGACTCCTGGAGCAGTAACATTCTGTTATTAAGGGTTAGAGATGATTTCTCGAGCCCTACCAGTCTGTTAGTAAGGATTAGAGATTACTCTTGGAACCCTACCAGTCTGTTTGTAAGGGTTAGAGATTACTCTTGGAACCCTACCAGTCTGTTTGTAAGGGTTAGAGATGACTCTTGGAGCCCTACCATTCTGTTTGTAAGGGTTAAAGATTACTCCTGGATCCTTGCCAGTTTGTTAGTGAGGGTTAAATTACTTCTGTTTGCTGCTGGTGGAGTGTGGTTCAGTAATTTTTATGTATTTGCATTCCTGTGGTATTTTCTTTGTGGTGGTGAGTATGCTTTCATCTGTCGTCCCAGGAAAATTACAGCAACCTATTAGATGGTGTTACTGCAACCCACTGGAACATTTGTGCTTTTAACATTTCAGTTGATCTGGTGATTGAGTAAACCTGTCAGAGAATTTACCTTAATCAGTCTTCCAAATAAAGAAAACCGTACACAGCTCCGGAATGTCCCAGAAGTAGACTAATGCTTTCAGCTGGGGACATGGTTCCTTGTGAAGCAAGTTAAGTCGTTTATTTTCAATGAAGATCCTGCCTAACATCTGGAATATCACCCATCTTTCAAAGTAACCAGGATGTCTTTCTAACGATGCAATCCGTGTTGTATTCAACCCCATTCTCTGTAACCAGAAGCAACATATCTCATCCACACACACACACACATTTTTTACATATATACTGGACACACACACACACTTTGTAGATTTCCTCACCCCCCAACTATGCAATGTTTGTGTTAAGGACTCATGGGGAAATGCCTATGGATATGGGGCTGTATAGAGCAGAGCACCACAGAGGCTGAATCTGCAGGTTGTGTCCATTCTGAAAGGATGTTTACTGTGAGCACAACAGAGGCTGAATCTGCTGGTTGTGTCCATTCTGAAAGGATGTTTACTGTTTGCACCACAGAGGCTGAATCTGCTGGTTGTGTCCATTCTGAAAGGATGTTTACTGTGAGCACCACAGAGGCTGAATCTGCTGGTTGTGTCCATTCTTAAGGATGTTTACTGTGAGCACAACAGAGGCTGAATCTGCTGGTTGTGTCCATTCTGAAAGGATGTTTACTGTGAGCACCACAGAGGCTGAATCTACTGGTTGTGTCTAAATTCATTTTATAATGAATTCTGAATTCATTATATAATGGTTTATTCTGTGCGTCCATGCAGTTTTGTGGTCCATTGCATGTGACCTTTAGTTATGAAATGAATCAATGGTGCTTTGGCATTAAAACTGCTAACCTGTTTTAATAATTTTTTAAAACTATTATTTTTACAAATTATTTAACCAGCTGAGATAACTGATTTACAGCTATAATATGGGTCTTTCCCTAATGGCATACAAGTTAACAAATGAACGAAAACACGTGAGAAAAGGAGTCTTACTTTGAAGTGGCAAAATCACAAATACCAACTTTGCAGAGCTGCAGAGATCATAGCAGGTTGATATACAGTTAGCAGTACATCTATGTCATCTATAAGAGGTCTGACAATTGGCACTTTATTATTTATGTTACCAAAGCAACAACTAACAGAGCTTCAAGGTGAGCACTCAAAAATCCTGACCGCCTATGCCAAACATTGACAAATGGCATCAACAAAGAGGAACAGTGTTTGCAAGTTGAAACACACCGACAGGATAGATAGACACTTAACAATATAGTTTCTCTATGCCCCAAAAGCACAGTCTTGAAACTAGAATGGAATTGGCGCTTTAGTGACGCAGTCTCAACAGAAACTCCATTGTGAGCTTCACAAAGCTGTAATTTATAGCATTTATACATATATATTTGGAGACTGCTTATATACATGGCCATCGCACAGAGACTTATATCTGGGTACAGGGAGCCCAAAACCTGGAGCTCTGAGTAATGGGGAAAAAAGTTATATGGTCATCTTTACTTTCTACATTCAGACAGGTTTACCTTTGGAGAAAGCCAAAGGATGCCTTCTGCTCACAATTTCTGCTGCCAACGGTTAAAGATGGTGGGGGATCCTTAATAGTATGTGCAGCCATCTCATGGGAGTGATTGGTTCCGGTGATGGCGCTGATCTGGGCTTTGACTTAATTTCTTGTCTGGCCAAAACATCAGTTGTGTCTAGATATCCCTTTTTGAGAGCAGAGTCTTCTTCCTTCCTGACCTCCCATGTAAGTTTGTGCAGGTTTTTCGATAGTTTACTTTTTAACATTGATTGTGGCAATAGAGACTTGTAGATTCCTGTAGATCTTTCCCTGGAAACCCTGACCCTAACTTTACATCAGTACACATTGAATTTTTTTTTAGCTGTTGCTTTGCAATGACAACATGTATGCATGCTTATTCCTAAAAGAATATCACCCAATCATCACCTAAACGTAATCTGTCTTCTGGTCCTTTAAATGTTTATATGGTCTGATGTCTGATGCCATGTTGTTTGCTCTCTGCTAGAGACGTTCTTCAATTTTAGCTTACTTTTAGCTCACTTTTAGCTTACAGATGGGTTCATTTACACACTACTAAGAATGGCATGATGTAGGGACTGGAGCATGTCAACCTCTTACATTCTCAGTGGTCATAACGTCCGAGTTGTATAAAGACAACCTCTCTGTGAACCAATGTCGTGGGGATTCAGGTAGCTTATATGTTCCCCTTCCCACTCTGGGATTCACAGGCACATGTTGAGGCCTGATGTAACTGCCCAGAGCAGTGCTCTCAAACAAGTCAAGTCTTTGCTCATTGTAGAGTCAAGAGGAAGGATATTAGAGGCTTTTTTAAGATCTTCCCTGGTTACTTTACTGTAAATACGCATTGCCCATAATTCTGTGTTTTTTATTTAACCTGTTAGAGATGTTCAGTATTATGCCCTGGGCAAGGTTGCAGCATGTTTAAACACAACATTAACACAAGTTAGTAACGTGTTGTGTTTATAAGAAAGTTTAAAATAGCTGGTTTTAAAAACATCCAATATAAGTATAGCAAACCTTTAGTCCTTGATTTTAAAATCAAATAAACTCATGTTAAATTTCCTTTATAGTGTTCTAGGTTGTGGGGGCAGCAAAGTTAGAAACACTTTTACAACAGATTCTGGACTTAAATGTAAACTACTCTTGATATCTTCGTTGGTAATGCTTATGACTGTAATTTGAACAAAGTGCTTAAATATGTTGGCAGCTGTCTTGTGATGGCCGTATGGATAAATAAACCAGTTGCCAATAATATGTAGCCTCACAGCAAAGCATGGCCATCTTGCTTACAAGTTACAGTGATGTGTGAGAGGTCTTGTGTTAGCTACAGATCTAATAGCATGGTGGGGTGTGACTGCAGAAAATACCTTATAGAACCCATGTACAACATTTCAACTGTGGCAAAAACCAGTGGCTGTAACCCGTGCTTTTGTTTGGCAGGAAAAACTCACTTGTTCCTGAAGAAAAGGCTGTATATATCTCAGTAGTTCTATGTTCCCACCACCTATATTGGCTTGTTTTTTGCAAAGTGTCTCTAAGGCAGAGTACCGGGTTGGTTGTCTTGATTTTTAGGTTCATATTTTAGTTTGAGTCCAGTTTGAGATGCTAGGTTATGTTGGAGAACAGTGAATACTTTCTGTTATCTGTGAAATGCCTCTTGGGAGATGTGCTGTTGAGGCGTTGTTTTCAACTAGGGGTAATGCAGTTCCAATTCTTATCTTTTAAATATTGGTGCGCTACAGAACCAGAATCTCTGTTCATCCTGTTGACAACTGGGTTGTTGATGATGATGATGATGAAAAACTGTGTCCTATATTTTCTGCATTATTAATGCATTTCATTCATGTTCTTAATCTCTCTTAATGGCATGTCGTAGATTTCTCTTCTCGCTGAGTTAACAATGGCAAGCCCAGTACCGATGTAGACCCCTTAATGTACCTGTAATTGGTTCAGAGGAATTGTATTAAGAAAATCATCTTGATATATTATAAACATCATCAGGTTTCTGTTCATTCAATGCAGCAAGTCTGCTACAGTACACTGCCTGATTTAAACTAGCCTCATCAAACGGTCAGAGTGAGTCTGCTGTTGTCTGGTTCTTAGAAGGCTTTCAAAAGCATCTTGGACCCTAATAACTAAATTATTTTTTAATTAATTGACAATGTTGAAACCACCGGGGCTTTATCTGGTCACAAAATGCTACATTACCACACTGGTTGTGTTGCGTGGCATTTAATGAAGTAGCCCGTTTTGATTGGCTTTTTTTTCTCCTAACAGACATGGGAGGCTATGGATGTTTGATCTCTCTCTCTCTTTTCTCTCTCTACTTCTAACTGCTTCTAGTCCTGCATCTTCTAGAATATGGTCATTGAGAGTGGTTGTCATGGCTACCTTTTCATGTAGAGGTAAAATAGTAGCCCACCTCCACATTAAAATGAGCGCTCCTGATTTGCTGAGCTGCTGAGAACGAACCTTTTGACTCTACCATGTTACTAGGAAAAAAGGGCAGACTAGTCCTGTGTTATGATTGGCCCTGTCCCTCTGTCACTCACGCAGCTGCCTATCACGTAAACTGTAGTGAGGGAGAACTGTGTGCTTTGTGCATTTTGGCAAGGTTTTATTGCATTGACTCACTGTGCACACTGTTCCCTGCGCGGTTGCCTGCCGTTCCCTGTGCGGTTGCGTGCCTGCCGTTCCCTGCGCGGTTGCGTGCCTGCCGTTCCCTGCGCGGTTGCGTGCCTGCTGTTCCTTGCGTGCCTGCCGTTCCCTGCGCGGTTGCGTGCCTGCCGTTCCCTGCGCGGTTGCGTGCCTGCCGTTCCCTGCGCGGTTGCGTGCCTGCCGTTCCCTGCGCGGTTGCGTGCCTGCTGTTCCTTGCGTGCCTGCCGTTCCCTGCACGGTTGCGTGCCTGCTGTTCCTTGCGTGCCTGCCGTTCCCTGCGCGGTTGCGTGCCTGCTGTTCCCTGCCGGTTGTGTGCCTGCCGTTCCCTGCGCGTGCCTGCCGTTCCCTGGGTGTCGTTCCTGCCAATTTCTCCCAGACAAATTGAACGTGAGTTACAGCCTGCGGTAGTCCTCACCAATACCAGCTTATCTTGGCTTGAGTGGAGTGAGATGGCGATATCTGCCATGTTTTCTCTTGTCCTCGGCTCTGCGCTTGGTTAATGGCTTTTTTATTGGGCACCGTACGACTAGTGCACAATGAGTGGGGCTGCTGCTCAGTTCTATTCATGAACTCAACAGTTTGCTTAGACCGTGGGAGTGCCTTGTTCATATGAACCTGAACTGTTCGCGTGTGTGTGTGTGTGTGTGTACACAGTGGATCTACGCTGCTTTCAGATGGAAACTATACTGTACCTCCGGTCTGTGGAGCTGGATGCATGACAGAGATGTATCTGTTCTGGACTTGATCCAGTGTAGCAGCATTTTATTTATTGTTTTACATAGGAAGCTATTTGGGCTGGACCTCTACTTGTTTCTTGGAAGCGCCAAGCCACTTCATAGCATTATCAATGGGCCTAATGAGCTGTAAGCGTCAGTGTATAAGGGCCCAAATAAGGTCCCTGTGAACTTGTTGTTATATATAAAATACTCATTCATTTGAAATGTATAAGATTTTACCACTTTTTTCTCTTGGTTTTCCCACATTGTTTTCAGATTTCTACTCTCAATCCCCCTTTCTGAGGAGAGGGGCTAGGTTATAGAGGTGTTTACTCTATTACGTTATGGTTTATTTTACCGAACAAGTACCTACTGGGTTAATTGAAATAGCAGGATATGATTCTGCCCAGTAAGTATCGGCTACATGGTAGTTGACATTTTATTAAGATGGGTTTTGGGGAAGGCTTTTTACTACCAGGATATTGTCCTTGGCAGTGGCGACACAAAACCTGCATGCCAACAGGAACATTCTCGTTACCTCACAGTAGTTCCTGGAAACTCGAATCACTAATGCTTTTTGTTAATTTCTTAAGGGGAAAACAAAATACATTCTGCATCACTGATTTTATGGGAAACGACAGTATTGTGATTATTGAGCCGGAGAAATGACACGCAAAGAAGATTTTACTTCTTCAGGTAAACTGCCCAATTATCCGAGATTAAAAGTATTCATTTTCCAAGCAGTTGAATTCATTAATTTACATACACCAGGTTGTTAAGGACCAAATAGTTAGATTTTCTTTGGGTTTTCATTCAGAACCGGTATCATCCTGGCCATGGTGCATATGGTAGGTTAGGTGGGGTCTTAGCAGTGCCAAGTGTTATCGGTTCCCCCTGTATCATACAGGAAGGTAACGTGCTGAAATATATGAGAATTTGACTGTGTGTCCCTATGTGTGTGTGTGCTCTGATGCATGTGTTATCTGTTTCTAGTATGACTCTAATTAGAACAGCAGTCACCCCCTGTCGCCATCCCCTGCTAAAGGTCAAATCTCAGTTGGTCTGCAGTGACATTTCTTTTCTTTTTCAGTCCCTTGCAGGAATATTTGTCAGAATTAGTAAATCAGCTGATATCTTCTCAAGACATCAGTAGTGGACCAGGTACTGTAGGTGTTAATTGAGATTTTACATCACGGCAACGGGGTGAGCTCCTATCTACGTTGCCATGGCAAGAAGGATGCAACTCAACTATGCTAAGAGCCTCCTTGGGCTACGAGAGAGTAAACAAGATGGGTTTTATTTTATATAATCACTTACATAACATAAGTTGATATAACCAACTGGTAAGACAAGAGGGTTGTGGGCTTGAATGTATCTGTTGAGCTGGTTGCCTGCTTCAGGTCAGGTTCCCGGTTGGCACATTTCAGGTGTGTGTGTACCCTAATTGCTATCAAATTAAGAACCAGTTTGAGCTGTACGCTATCTAAGCAAGGGCATTTTGGGACCGTGAAGACTTTTTGGCCTGCTACACATTAGGGTTAGGGTTAGGGTTAGAATGAAGCTGAGGCTTTTGAGGGTGAGGGAGGGGGAGCCACTTATGGGGAGTAAAAGCTACAGCTGGGAATGCAATGGAGGTGTCTGAGTGGGGTCTTTGTCTCAATCTTCCCCCCCTCTATCCCCCTTTACTAAGTGGGAACACCCAGCTTCCAGCTTAGACCCCCGGTTATCTACTGCCCCCGCTACAACTACACCAGTGTTTTTCATGGCATAACTGAAACAGAGAGCGCCCTGGCTCCTCTGTCTGTCGCCCATCTGCCCCAAACCAATTGAACTGGTCCTCTACGGTGTTACACGCTTTGCTCACACTCATGCATTGCTTATTCCCAGTCTTATTTTTAATATATTGCGTCAACGCCGGGTATTACGGTATTCTATTTAATGTGAGGTCTCAAAGGAGTACCCTGTCAGTGCTGGTGGTACCACCCTGCATCCAATGTAACACAGCCGGTCCATCACATCTCATAGGTCAGTCATTTTGCTGGTGTTCTTATGCACGTCACACATTACATGCAGGACTGCGTTTGTTACAAATATCGGAGAGGGGATAAATGTCCCGTCTGGAAGCCGAGGATGGTTGGGTGGCCATGACGACACTGGAAGCCGAGGATGGTTGGGTGACCATGACGACACTGGAAGCCGTGGATTGTTGAGTGGCCATGACAACACAAGGTTAGAGCAGAGGGAAGGGTGCCCCCCACTGGCCATTCAGCACCACTTCCAGAGGAATCTAATGTCTCCTCCATTGATGACCTGGACCGCTACGGAGGCTCAGGTTCAGAGCCGAGCGAGCAGTCAGATACGGGGTGTCATGGTCACCTGGTTGACAGATGATCTAGGGCTTCGTTCCGGGCTCATCCCGCGTCTAGTGTATCCTACGTTAATCACGTGTTTAATTGCTGACACACCTAGCAGGGACAAAGATGGAACACTGACAACAATAGTGTAGGTGTCCCAGGCTGTCTGGCTGGCTGCTTTCTGCGTGCGTGGATATGATGAGCATCTTAATACCAAATTAAAGCCAGATATTACAATATTATAGTGGCCAAAGGAACGATTTATATAAAATGTTTGACGTGCCTCAGAAATGTAGCTTCTGTGCTAACAGTGTTGTTCTCCTATGTTTCCTTTCCAGTAAGCATGTTTCTGAACACCCTGACACCGAAGTTCTACGTGGCTCTGACAGGGACCTCCTCCTTGATATCAGGACTTATACTGGTAAGTGGATTGTGTGACAAATACCACTCGTTTCCATATTATTTCACTTTTAAAACAGGTAAAAACTTTCTGAACACATAATTTATTAGTATTTATTTCATGTTGAATAGCAGTTGTTCGTGCAGAAACCCATATTAATTAACAATCCCCAAATCTCTTTTGTCAGTGTGTGTTAAAACTGTACAGTAAAGATAAGGGTTAAAACATCTCTTGGGACATGAACACAATACCTTTTGCTTAGGAGGTAATGACCATATCCATTGTGCTACACAGCCAGTTACAAAGAATATTAGCTTGACATTAAAAAGGACTGTCTGACAACAGGAAAGTTTAACAGTTTTTTTGTCCAATTCAGTCTTTACCGTCCTAATTTTTCCTTGCTTGATTTAAAAAGAAATGTCCACATCTAACATTTGTGGCATTCTTATTCATTTCTAACCAGGTAGGAAATGGCATTTGATTTTGACAGCACACGTTGTGTTAGCTGGGCATAAGCATTTACCCAGCTAGCTCAACTGCCCACACCATATAACACACCATACTAGCATTTACCCAGCTAGCTCAACTGCCCACACCATATAACACACCATACTAGCATTTACCCAGCTAGCTCAACCACCCACACCATATAACACACCATACTAGCATTTACCCAGCTAGCTCAACCGCCCACACAATATAACACACCATACCAGCATTTACCCAGCTAGCTCAACCGCCAATTTTAAGCAGCAGCTAGTGTGGGTGGAGTGGCGCTCTGACGTGTCGTGTTGTTTACGAAGAGTCCCCTTCGTAAATCCAGGCTATTTTTTGAGTGATGAATCTGTAGTTGCTCAAAAATAGCCTGGATTTACAAAGAGGACTCTTCTGTGTAAATGGGGGCCATTTGTTGGATGATGAAACATGCTTGTCACAGAAAAGGACTGGTGAGTTTGTTAGGAACAAAAGAAACATGAAAGGAGCCAAGCCCATGTAAAAAGATTAAAAGGATCTGTCTCAGTCTAAAGACAACCTAACTCTGGGTGACAATTTTCATCTTCTGTGAGACAGCTACACACATTTTAATCCCAAAGACACTACAGAATGGCTTTCAAATAGTATTAGATTTTTACCCATCATTGATTCCCAGCAACATTTTATAAGCTTGTGAAATGTGTTGCCTCAGAGTTTTGGAATGTTGGAAGAATATTATTCCAAAAGATTCACTGCTGTAATGAACCGCTTTCCCCCCATAAAATATGGTGTGTATAGATCAAATAGAGAGATTTGATATAAACATTTGTCTGTTATACTGTGAGTGAACTGTGCCACATTGCTTCTTTTTCCCAAGAAAAAAAGAAGTGCTACAATAGCCAATTCCCCTTCGTAGGTTTGCCAGTTTGTGTTGTTGCCTGGATACGATGACGAGTCTTACCGTCCTCCTAAGCCTATATTGCGTCCTATGAATAATTACAGTGAAGGCGAGGTCCTGTGTGCCTGGCATGTGATGTATCTCAGCGATATTCATTTCAGTCAGTGAAGACTAAGAGTGGTTTGGTTATTCTCTTCTTAGGACATTTCTGAATCGCCAGGAGTTACTGTTGAACAGAAGGCAGTTGATTACTTTTGTAAATCTACACTCACTGTGTTCTAACAGGGTGTGCTCCTTTTTAGCTTCGTAGCTACAGTACTAGAACCTATAATGTACTGTACAATGCTAATTGCTCTAGATAGTGTGCTAGTGTCTCTTTTCCCACTCATCTACATACCACACTGCACACTTTTGAGGGGATATATTTTCACATCGAAATGAAATAACTTAATTGGTTGAGTTTCCAATCCCCTAGTACAAGTAATTCTTGACTAATTACACACCAAGGAAATTCAGCAGTTTCTGTAGGTTCCATTTGATTGCACAGCAAACCCACAACCATGACCACCAAGAGTTCAAAATAATTAAATGCCTAAGTTGTGGGAAGGCACAGATCGAGAGGCCCTAGAGCACGGTCAAGACCATTATGAAGTGGAATGCGTATGGCAGTACCAGGAATCTGAAAGACTATAGTGTAGACCAAACCAATAGTAGACTGGTAATAGAGGGCAGCATAAGACCAATGGTACCTTTTACTGAGCTCCAGGCATTCATGAGCAGGACTGGTTTTGACCAGTGACAATATCCCAAACGCTCCAGAAATCTGCAATTCTTTGTTTGGCTCAAACTCAACACAGCACAACTCTCAAAGAACGCAGCTGAAGCTACGGTAAAGTGGTAAATGAATAAAAAGGTAAATGTCCTTGAGTGGCTTACAACTGGCCACAAACTAAATCCAAATGAAAATATGTGGCAAGACTTGACGATTGCTGTACATTGACGCTCCCCGGGTACTTGACAGTACTGAATACTGATATAAACAATATTTAAAGAAGAATGGTCAAATATAGCCAAATATCCTGTAGGTGTTCAAAGTTGATCGAGACCTATCCCAACAGAATCAGCTGAAATTACCGTTGAAGGAGCTTTCACCAAGTACCGACCCAGGGATGTTGAGGCTTATCCAATCTAAAAACATCCTCTTTTAAATGCATCAGACTCTGAGGGCCTGGCTGAAAATGTGGAAACTTCAAGAGGTTGAAGATTTTCCACAGACATCATATCCCAACTGCCATAAATCTGACACGAGTTCATCACCCTTGAAAAAGATCTAGTTGAAAAGTTTGTTGTTTGTGCTGGCTGTAAATAAATTAGAAACAAAATGTTTATCAGATACAACCGAGAACCCGAGTGTCAACTTGTTCTACAGGTCAGGCCCAAAGACACACTGAACAAGAACACCGAAGCTTCCTCCCCTGTGGTTTCTGTGTGGTCCTCCCTGGTCTTATTGGTTCCCGTGTAAAATCAACGGCCTTCTGTCTTTCCCTCTCAGATATTTGAGTGGTGGTACTTCAGGAAGTACGGTACTTCCTTCATCGAGCAGGTGTCAGTAAGCCACCTGCGCCCCCTGCTGGGCGGCGTGGACAACAGCTCCCCAACAAACTCCAACACCAGTAACGGAGATGCCGACTCTAACCGACAGAGTGTGTCTGGTAAGAGATTTTCCAGATCACTAGAGTTTATGCAAGCGGGGGGCGTTCGCGATGTAAACTGGTCACTGGATAGTGCATTTGGAACCTGGTAAATCCCTTCAGTGACTTGAGCTCTACAGTAGACTGGCTGTTCATGAGAGTGACTTATTGTTCGTCATCAAGCTAGAGCCTGTTCAACAGCCAGATGGACAAAGAATAGACACAATCACACCGCTAGAGCATTCAGTAACTTAGTGCCATATTGTTCGCTCACATACCAGTGTGGAATCCAAAGCACAAGTTTTTGTTTGAAATGGATGAAACAGGATTATCTGAGCTGTGCTAAATCAACATGATTGGAAAATCTGCTTTTGTTTCCACTTATTTTGCTGTTATTCTAGTGTCTAGGAAAGGGCAGTTATGTTTGAGATGGAGAAGGGTTAGTATTGTTGACTTGGGGTTTTGGATTGTAGTCCAATTGTATTGACTGGAAGCTCATGAAAGCTATAAACTTTCCTTAATTTTGTCTGCTCAGCACTCTAGTTCAGTCAATTACATACATGCTTTACCAATTTTAGTACCATTCTGTGAAGCCTTATTTATATATTTAAAAGAAATATACATATATAAATTGTTTGTATTTCTTGGGGGTCCTCTTAACGATTTTGTTTTTGGTGCACCCCCATATGTTTTACTACCAATGCAATGTGCAGTTTGAAGGTAAAGCTCTGACGGAACGGTATGCATGTCATGATGTATACAGTCTGCTTGTCATCTCCCGTTCCAAACCCCGCTCTGTGTCCCCCTCTTCCCCCAGAATGTAAAGTGTGGCGGAATCCACTCAATCTATTCCGAGGGGCGGAGTATAACCGGTAAGTCACATGGTGTGCCTTCCATGCCCTGCTTCAGGATGTTACTCCGTGTTCCTCAGCAAAGAACCCTTTCCTCTCTCTATCTGTCATGTTCTTCACTCTTTTTTTGTAATGGATTTCTCTTCCCTACATTTTGGGATTTTTTGGGCCAAGATGGGAGAATGTTTGTTTTCAACAAAGGTTGCAAGTGGAAATTAAAATGTACTTCATTCAATAAAAATAGAAAGGCATTGGAGATGCTTATCAATGTTTGATATCTGGCCCTTCTGTCCTCTCTTATCAGTTTATTGCTCCCTTCTCTAGTTGTTTCTCTCTCTCTTTTCTCCCTGAGAGGTGGTAGTAATGGATGAGGCTGATCTGCTTTCCCAAGCTGTTAGTGTTGAATGCCAACAGGCTGAGAGATTCCTTGCCTCACCAGAAACACTCAGAAATTAGAGCCTCATCAACAGCATGTTCCATCTTTTGTTAATCACTCTACACCAGTGGTTTTCAAACCCTGGGTCGCGACCCTCGGGTGGGTCGCAGGAATAAAAAAATGGGTCGCCAGTGATTTTATTAAAAAAAAATAAAGAAAAATCAGTTTTCTAATAATATTAATAGTAATAGCTTTGATTAGAAGTAAACAAAAAAATCATTCAAATTCATGCAAAAATAAATAATCCACATGTCACCTGACCGGCTGACCGACCTACTCGTAGCCCTAGGCAACACAAAACAAAAAACCTTGTGCGCATTGTTGATATGCAGCCATTACATTTTTTTGCCATGAGGTGATGAAAATATTCGGTACCGTGACATTATTAGCCCGTAATGATTTTATTTTATGCTGAACATGAGCAAACCACAAGAAAAAGAGGGTCAGAGACCGAGACCCCTTTAAATGAAGCAGCAGAAAACGCGGTCAGCCATCAAACCCTACCGCAAACAGCGGAGATCAGCCGGGAAGACAATGAAGGCGATGCATGTCAACAGAGTAGCAGTACTTGCCCAGCAAAGAAAAAGCAGAAACCCGGAGTAAGGCCAAATAAAGATGATTTTTTGAAGTTTGGGTTTGTCAACTGTTTGGACACAGTCCATGCAGCAATACCAATGTGCGTAATATGCGGTGAAAAGTTGGCAAATAAAGGTTTGAAACCAGCGAAGTTGGAAAGACATTTAAGTACACGCCACGCAGATCTTGCAGACAAACCGTTATCTTTTTTTTCAGAGGAAGTTTCAAGAAATTCAGTCATCAGCTCAGTTACTCAGCAGAAGTGTGACACACAATCACAAATTGCACAAATGGCATCTTATAAAGTCTTATAAAGTCGATACTGCAACGTGAGTGAAGTTGCTACAAAGCCTATAATAAAGAATAGTTTACCATCAAATACATCGCGAATGTTGAAACATTTTTATTCTTATGAGAGAGTTGCGTGAGCATAATGGCCCTTACTTTTACTTTCGCTTTAGATAAATTCTTGTTCTGTTCTGAATATTACATTTAAAGAGTTTATTGTGGAATATGTTTTGTGTATTTTTTAAGCATGCAGCAAACGATATTAATTGGTTAAAATTCATGTATGTAGGCCTAGCTTGATCAAATTATTTCAGAATCGACTTTGCGTTGCAATCGCGTCAAGGATCAGCAAGTGCATGTAGTACATCATCAAAAGTGGTTAAAAAAAAGTGCTGAGCTGATTTTTTTTCTGCACACAAGCCTATGGGTCGCGTCAAAAAAAAAAAAAAGGGGTCCCTCTTGAAAAAGTTTGAAAACCACTGCTCTACACCCACACCTAATCTTTCTGTCTCCCACACCTGTTCTCTCTGTCTCCCACACCTGGTCTTTCTGTCTCCGACACCTGTTCTCTCTGTCTCCCACACCTGTTCTCTCTGTCTCCCACACCTGGTCTTTCTGTCTCCGACACCTGGTTTCTCTGTCTCCCACACCTGGTCTTTCTGTCTCCCACACCTGGTCTCTCTATCTCTGTCTCCCACACCTGGTCTTCCTGTCTCCCACACCTGGTCTTTCTGTCTCCCACACCTGTTCTCTCTATCTCTGTCTCCCACACCTGGTCTCTCTATCTCCCGCACCTGGTCTCTCTGTCTCCTCAGCCATTTTGTGGAACCATTAAAATGTGTTTTACCCAGACTTCTGTGCACTCCAGGTACACGTGGGTGACGGGACGGGAGCCACTCACGTATTACGACATGAACCTCTCGGCACAAGACCACCAGACCTTCTTCACGTGTGACTCGGATCACCTCCGGCCAGCTGACGCCAGTAAGGGATGAAAGCACATCGGCCACGTCCCCTAATAAGACCACGTCCCCTAATAAGACCACGTCCCCTAATAAGACC
>JACXGK010010546.1:0-17737 GCA_016801125.1 Novumbra hubbsi | reverse complement strand
GAGAGGATCTGTACAGTGACCTAGTGGGAGACAGACAGAGAGAGAGGATCTGTACAGTGACCTAGTGGGAGACAGACAGAAATGATCTATACAGTGAAAATGAGGGAGAGACACAGAGACCGACAGGATCCACACTGAGAAGAGGTAGTGCCCAGGCGGAACACTGCAAAAGACGAGTACCCCCGATAATGACATCACATCCTCCCTCTATCAGAGTCAGCTGACCTCCCGTGTCTCATTCGAGGCGATGCTTGGTTGCAACCGGGGGTTAGGGGCGGGGCTTAAACCCTGCCTTCCCGAGAAACGACACAAGGAAGAATTCCGGGTTTAAACACGTTCTGATAACCCAAGCATTCTGGTGCGGTTCCTCCTGGTCTGCCTACCTTGGGGTTCCAGGACTTGGATTTCTTGCGGAGCAGCTTCAGGGCGCTGGTGTATTCCGCCTGGATCCTCCGGGCCGGAGCCAACAGGTCCCCGTCTGCTTTGGTCACCACCACCAGGTCTGCAACCTCTACGATGCCCCTCTTGATTCCCTGGTGTGAACAGCACGTCTGAGATTCCACGTCTGTGGCAAGACTTCCCTCAGCGTCAGCACCCGATCTGATTGGGTCAGGCTGTTGCCTAGGCCTTTCCGAGCCTTGCATCTCAACTTTAAAATGGGTTTAATGCCGTTTAAAGCAGTGTTTTCACTATTGTCATTTTAAGGTCTGTTAGAACCAATCCGTTTTCACAAAACTACATGCTATGAACTAAATGTTAATTCATTACAGCACCACTGTGTGTTTATTTGCCCCTGCTTATGTTGAGTCTTGATGGTGTTCGCGACATGTTTACCACATTTACGACCATTTTACCACAAAAACATTATTCTTGACTGGTTAATGTGCTAGACCACGCCCACGTGAATTCATATTGCTCAATTGCTGCCATGTTGTTTTAGGTACTAATCTGTGAACGTGACCAGAAACAGCTCTGAATGACTTATTATGTCAATCAGGTTGCCAGTTTATTAGGTACACCTAGTTAGCATTGGGTCTGATCCCTTTAACACCAAAACAGTTTTAACTCATCTGGGCACAGATTCCAAAAGCTGTCCGAAATGTTCCATGGATGCTGGTGGATTGAATGGCAGGACAGATTTGAGGTTGTTCTGGAGGTGTCCCACCTGGGCCTAGCTGGGGGTACCTCAAAAACTCTCCACCGGCTGTTTATTGACTTGATGTGTTTAATTTAGAGTTAGGAATTTACTAATTAAATCCCACAATTTGCTGTGATTAATTGCATTATTTACATACAGTAGAATAACTCAAATAAAGCAATTAACACAATTAAATATAATATTATTTAAACTGTCATTCCCATCAATTTAATGCAGCAACATTATAAACAACAAAGCTTTAGGCCTCAATCCAAATGTCCCCCATAAACCCTAAGCCCTGAACACTCACAGACTTAATTGCCGTCCCCAGGTAAGTGATTGAGTGCAACAGGCAATTGCTCAAAATTGCGTTAAATGCGTGAAACTATTTAAAAATAAAATAAAACGTTTAAAATGAATCGCTAAGATTAACGCATGAACTCCCCCAGCCCTAGTTTAAATACATCAATGAGGCCAGCACCTTCACTGTCCCATAAAGATTATCAAAATTGAGGCCTGTCTGACCTGTAGTTCATCGCCCCCTGCTGGCGGGATCAGCAAAACAAACATGTCTACCATGTCAGCAACTGCAAACTCTGACTGGCCCACACCTGACAAAAAAACAAAAAATCATTCTAAAACCTTTTCAATAGCATTTGGGTAGTTATATGCTGCATGCAGTGGTAATAGTCTGACTCCATGCACATGGGTCTCCTCTCTAGAGACCAGGATCCCACATTTTACATCCCTGCCTCCAACAGATAGGTTCCCCTGATTCCTACTGTCAATAAAAGTCTGAAAGAAAAGGTAAATAATAAACTATGTATTTTCACCACCACACATGAAAACAGATTAGGAGTAATGAGTCTTCATCCCGTTCTGCTGCCTATATGAAACGTTGGCCAATCCAAGGTTGGCGCCATTACGAAGCTCAGTTTCCTGCCTACATTGGTACTTACCTACAGTTTCTACCAGGACTATGTCATAACCTGCACCCTCACAAAGTACTATGGCCTCATTGGTGGTCCTGGTGACTCCTCCCAGAGTGCCGGAGGTGGGGGAGGGCCTGACAAATGCACTCATATCTCTGGAGAGCTCCGTCATTCGCGTCTTGTCTCCCATTAGAGAGCCTGTGTGGGGAGGGGAAGTATTAAAATCATACACCAAACAGTAAGGTGGTATGCGACATTGGAAACGTTCCAAGGAAAACGGGAAAGCAAACTGGACGTGTGCCGAAGCGTAGAGACAACGTGCAAGGTACGTGTTGTCATGAAGATATTGCAGGACAAAACTGATGCGGGTTGTTTAAAGCCACAACTGCAGCCTGCAATAATGGCGTGATTACACCGTCTGTCTACCTATGGCTGCATTCAGGTGCCAGTCGGAAATATAACCCTATTGATCTGCCCTTTTGAGGTTGGTTTCAAACTGTAAAGAAACTTGGCTTGCTTAACATTGACAGTGGTCAGAAGATCAAAAGAAAAACAAATGTCATCTTTAGGTTGAAAATGGTTTCACTTGTAATTGGAACGTGGAGTGCTATTGAGGGGAGATCCCTTCAACCAGGAGCTTTCCAAGGATTCCACACGGACGCAGACCCCACTTACCTCCGGTGGTGCAGGACGAGGGGTCGACCGCCAGAACAGACACCCTACGCCCTTGTCCTGTAAGCATCTTCCCAAGCACCTCGATGAAGGTGGACTTCCCAGCCCCCGGCGGGCCGGACAGACCTGCAGGCAGCAGTCAGGACTTAGAGACGTCGTCGGCGCACAGCGGACGTGAACAGACATAACACGCCTTTTACAGTGTCTCTTACTGCATCTTTCCCCTATTCCGCATCAATGTATAGTTAGTCACCGTCCGAGGCGCAACAAGGAAAAGCCAGGTCAGGTGCATTACAGGCTGAGCCGACACTTACCCACTCTGAAGGCCAGGGGCTTCCCCCCGTTCTCTTCCTCCTGCTTCTTCCTGTAGCCCAACGTTCTCTGCAGCAGGACTTGGGCCAGTTCCTTCTTCCTGGGGTGCTGGGTCTCCACCAGGGTGATGGACTCAGCCAGAGAGGCTCGCTGGCCAGAGATGAGTCCTTCGTACAGCTTTTTCAAAAGCCTCTGCTCCGGCGGACTTAGCTTCTCGGCAGCGCCGAGGCTGGATTCCGCGCACATGCCTCGAGTGGTCGGAGAGTGACGGAAGGGGCTCTGATGGGGGGTGCGAGTGTCTAGCGGTGCGGAATGATGGAGGAGGCCACGGCCCCGTGGGGTTGAAACAACGCGTCTTAAGTGGGAGAGGCGTTGGAGGAGGGGGAGGAGTCGTGAGGCTCCCATGTCGACCACTGCTCCCTCCTTTAGGGGTAAGCTGTACTGTGTTAGGGATGTAGAGCTGAACAGCAGAGTATCAACCCTACTAATGACACGCACTTAATCAAGGTACAAAACCTCTAGATTCTGTGATTTGATTATACGGTCTTGAGCTTTTAGCTACATAAACAGATTCAATTTATGGGGGGAAATGTTGGTGTTAGTACAAGTACAATTGCAAGAGCCAACTAGATGATCAAGGTTGGACACATAAATACAGGGAAAACGAAAATGTTTTTTGTTATTTTTACAGGGAAAACATTTCTCAGTGTTAGTTACCCAATGTTGTAGTTAGCAAATCCCGCGAACCTTGAAAAAAATCGGAATGGTTTGAGGTATTACCAGCTACTGGAATGAGCTATCAGACAGTTACAAAACATGTATGAACAAACCTTCCTATTCGTGGATAAAACCGATTCTTTCGCCTCTCCCGTTCGACTCTATTCGTGCTCTTAACACTTTCATAACTGGATATTAATATTCGAAACAAACCCGTAAGGTGAATTTGTTAATTTGGCACTGTGAAAGCAATTACATGTTAACCTCCAAGTGTTATGCCTCTGGAAGTCACGACGTGATGACGTAACACGCAGTATGAGGTATCAATACGTGATTGCGTTTTACACGTAACGAGACGTGTCGTAGCGGCACTGAAGTTGCACATTGACCACGCTCTCCACTAACGGTTTTAGGTACCCAGGCGGCGCGAGTCAAGTTCAAATGTATAAAAACATCGTAGCTGACATACTGATGTCCATTACTCTCTTCTATCGCTCAGCCCTATTTGTATCGCTTGTGTGCCCCATCTCCTAATTTATTTAAATGTGTTAATCTTAAATACGTTTGTAATCTCTAGTCATTTGCAGTCAAACCTAGCTTGTTGCATTCACTTCCTACTATCTTTGACGTCTATAACGCAACGTTCTCGTAAAATGTGTACCGGTGCATTACCGCTAGGAGGTATCAGATAGTCATGTTTCAAATTATATCTGGTCTGCACAAATAGATTACCGGAAAGTAGATTAGTGTAATATACATTTATAAGTATGCCATGTATGGCTCAATAAATGTATATTCCAGTCATTTCTACATTACAGTCTTCATTTTTCATTGCAACTAAACATGTTCTTCTATACTCCTGTATAGGTCAATGAGAGGATTTTACCACATGAGGTATTTGCAATTAACACAGGTATGCATAGAAAACACCCACTGTCTTTTTTATGTGGTTAGACAGTCAAAAATAATTAGAATGATTAATATTACTAACTTCTATCTTTATTGTTTAGTAAATTATGGTTACTGAGTTTAAACCCTAGTGTTCTCTTCTGTTGTCTCAGGCAAAGTCAGTACAGAATATAACTACAGTAAATAGATAACTGGAGTGGAGGCATAAAATGTGAACTTGAAACCAACATCAGCTTGTGACACTTACACTAACATTAAACTTGTTTCATTACAAAAATGAATGCAATAAGATCACAATAATGAAACAACTTTATTTATTGAACCTTCCAGTAGAGACTTGATATTCATGGAATAAAACTGCTGTCTGGGAGTACTACTCAGCAAAAACAGCAAATAAAACTGCTGTCTGGGAGTACTACTCAGCAAAAACAGCAAATAAAACTGCTGTCTGGGAGTACTACTCAGCAAAAACAGCAAATAAAACTACTGTCTGGGAATACTACTAAGCAAAAACAGCAACTAAAACTGCTGTCTGGGAGTACTACTCAGCAAAAACAGCAACTAAAACTGCTGTCCGGGAGTACTACTCAGCAAAAACAGCAACTAAAACTGCTGTCCGGGAGTACTACTCAGCAAAAACAGCAACTAAAACTGCTGTCTGGGAGTACTACTCAGCAAAAACAGCAACTAAAACTGCTGTCCGGGAGTACTACTCAGCAAAAACAGCAACTAAAACTGCTGTCCGGGAGTACTACTCAGCAAAAACAGCAACTAAAACTGCTGTCCGGGAGTACTACTCAGCAAAAACAGCAACTAAAACTGCTGTCTGGGAGTACTACTCAGCAAAAACAGCAAAAAGAGAAACACAAAACAAAGAGAACAATACGACAAAGTGCAGATAACAAGAACCAACAGAAAACGATAAAAAAGGAAGACAAATGAATACAACGGTTTAATAGCGGAGGGAGTTTTCTAAGCATAAAGTAATTGAAAGGCAAAAAAGTCTGCATGTTCATTAAACAATAAAACGGTTATGGCCAACAGTCCTCAGCAATGAAACGGATAAATTTTTTCAGTCAACACAAGACGCCAAACAATGCCACAATGTAATGCAGGCACAGGCACATATAAAGCATTGTTTACTAGCTGTCTTTTAGAAAGTTCTGCTGAGTTGATGCAATACAATGTTACTAATAAGTCCTTAATTTTGATTCTGCTGCAATTGACACAATGCTTTTCGTTTTCCGTGCAGGACACAACTAGGCATGAAGTGAACTATCCTACAGCCCCGGGCTCTGTTCCGTGTCAATCTCCCCCGATCGCTACCTAATCCAGCCAAACGGTCATTTGCTACACTAACCCAAACTACGCTTTGCAAAACGGACTGCACTGCACTTTACTCTAATGGTGAGTATACGTCAAACACTAATCATGTAATTCAGTTGTAACACGAGAACAGCAATATTCATGTACTTTTTTTCTCTTTTCTTATTTTACACCCGCTGGCACAACCCAACATTGCCCCTCCCCCTCCCTTCGATGCCCTCCTCAGAATTCTTATCATGGCCGGGTTTATACATTATCTAAAGTTGCTTTTTATTCAGCGTTTTGCTACATTTTCGTTTGCCAAAAACCTATAAAATAACACTCTTAAGAGTTCTGGGGGAGACCTCGGTACTGACCTCAGTATTCCCATACATTCTAAATATGTTCGTAAGAAACATAATGATTCTACATTTAAGTATTCTATTCACCCAAATTGGTTGTCCTCCTGTCCTTAAAATTCTGTACATGTTTATTATAGTTGTAGCAACCAATGGAACTGGGATACATGGGTTTCCATTGGAGTACTGCAATGTAAACCAAAGGAGAGGAGGAGAGGAAAACAAAACAGAGGAAAACTGACAGAAGGATATCAGGGACTCACATTCAAGTCTTAGAGTCGGACTGCTGATCTAGAGACAGTTCCCCTACTGTCATTGTAACTGACTATGTTCAAAAAGGCCAAACGGATTCCAGATTAATATTCCCACCCTGAGACTTTCTGAATATGTGCCCAGGTGAGGAGGATACTTTGCGTATTGATTTGATGATGATGTATTATAACGATCCGATTATTACAGTTGGTCACAAAGATGAAGTATCTTCCAGATGCTTCCCTCGCCTCAGCTCCTCATGCTGGTCTGCAACGCACCCAATTTCAGACACACTCCTTCAAGTAGAGTACGAACCCCCCAGGGCCGGGGGAAGTCATTTCAGTCAATGCAGCAACCGAAATTCCAATGCTCTGGAAAACGTGGAATATCAGTTCACTTCTTGAATGGGCTGACTTGAAAGGACGCCCAACCCTGGATACCCACCCATCCTGTCCTGCCGCTGGAAACTAAAAGCTGGGTTTGAATAGCCCTGGGGCCTGGGGACAGTTGAGTCTACGACACAGAGGAGATGGGGTTGTGGGGAGAGCCCATCTGGGTGAGCACCTTGTCTAGCCACTGCAGAGGTCCGTGCAGGTGGATTTCTATCCAGCAGGGGGTGCTAGTTACATCCTGGCGATGATACTCCGCACCCCAGCCCTAGAAGACCAAGGGAAGGAACAACAGTCTGTTTTAGAGAGAGGTATCGTTTACCGACAGGAAACGGCAAAGATTTTCAAACATTTTTCTCCCTAATAAATCTGCAACGTTTTTCCATAAGTTATCCGTCTACTATTCACGTGCTACCACAAACAGCGAGCCTACAGCCCCGCCTTTGGCCCCCTCCCACCTCTGCAGTCGCTGCGGTTACCTTGACGAAGCTCATCCGGATGGTGCACATCTTGGTGAGCTCGTAGACGGCCTCGAAGCCGTGGTTGACGGACTGGGCGAGCAGCTCGGCGAACTCCTGGTTGTTGAAGATCTTCAGGCTGCAGCTGCTGGGGATCTTGCAGACGGTGGTGGGGTGGAAGCCGTGATGGTAGTTGCAGTTCCGACTCTGGACGAAGATGCTGCTGTCGCTGAGGCACTCGGCGTACACCTCCCCGCCCACGTAATACAGGTGGACACCTGGCGAGAGGGGCGGGTAGATATATATAGATATATATACGGCAAAGCACCGAAGAATCAAACAGAACGGAGCGTGGAGTGACCCTGGTCATACGGACAACAGCCCTCGCCGGCGTGCCCGGTGACACGTACCTTTGCCGATGTGCCGCCGGGTGTTCTCTATGGTGGAGTTGCGGTTGACGTTGGACAGCAGGCCCAAGCAGAAGCGGTTGCGGCTGTTGGACGGGTCGGTGAAGCCGTCGACCAGGACGCTGGTGGAGGAGGCCTGGAAGGCTTCGCCGACGCGGTTGTTCAGCTCGTAGTACACTATGGAGCACCAGTGTCTGGGCTCCTCGTAGGCCACCGGCTGCACATCTGAACGCACAACGTCAGACGCACAGAAAAGAGCGAGATGTCATGAAAACAGCCCGGATTTCAAGGCACATTCTGCAGCCGGCCTGCACATCAAACGTCTACAAGCATTACAGCCTCCGCGAGAGCTTTCACCGAACTAGGCAACCAACCCCAGCAACCTCAACTATTCAGGTGCGTGGTTACAACTACACAAACCTTTAAGGTTTAATCGCATTCTCTTTCTTACTACAATGAGAGAATATAAATAACGCATTACATCAATGAGAAAATCTGTCTGTAAAATGTCTATGAATGTGTGTTAAGTTCTGAGAGGCTGTACACAGACAGGGAACCAACATCGGAATACAATGGAAGCCTAAATCAATTTGGACAAATGCATCCCAGCCCAGTGGGTTGTGGTCAGCCTGGTCAGAGCCGGTCTTTATCAAGCAGACGGACTGCGGTCTGTCTCGTCTGGCCTCCGTCTTAATTCTGTCTAGGAGGCGTTCAATAGGCCAAGCCACTGCCCTGTCCCTCTGACCCACCCGCTATCTCGGGTGGGTTCCGTGCCAGCTGGCCCATCCAGCGGAGGGAGTGTAACTGATGTTTATCTAAGCAGCATACTTCTTTCTGACTTCCTCCGCTGAGGAGCACCGCTGGGCAGCAGGTGTTGGGTCTCTGTTGTTCCCAGAACCGTGGGCCCAGCCCACAAGGGAACCGGCCCGCTGCCGCTGGTACAGGATGCAGGTTGAGGGAAGAACAGAAAACTCCCTATTCTCCATTTCAAGGAAGTGTTTTCCACACCAACTGATGCGGGACACGGCCTATCTAGAGAGTTAGTGCAACTTTTCACCGCTTAGTTCTGTAAAACATAACCGTTGCATAATGTGTTATTTTGAGGGGCATCGAATTGAACAACCTCAAACTTAACTGACAGTCGTCCCCTGAACAAATAAAATGCAATTTTATTTGTTAAGCAACACCTTTAAACTTGTTGGTTCTTGAAAAAATCTCAAGATATGCTACCATTTGTTGGTGTGGCCTTAAGCAATAAACCCACAGCTATATACCGCATGTCCCGAAGCTGAGAACTTGTTTGACCATTCAATATTGCTCAAAAGGAAAACTGGCAGCCCCTTTGGACACATGACGTATTTAAAGGTCAGTAGCCATTCCGACAGCATTCCCCAACCTATAACCCACCACCAGCTCTAAGTGGGTGATGTCACAGCTGATGTAACAGATCAGGGGGATCTGCTGATGACCCCCCCCCCATTGACTGGTTGGGGGCTGTGGGTGTGGTTGCCGCGGTTACCTGGCCTGTTGCTGATCTCCAGGGGCAACGCGGGGACCATCAGGTTCGTGTCCATGGGCTGGGGGCAGTCCTGCGTCATCTGCTCCTCTGGGGGCATGTAGGCTGGAGGCGGGGTTTCTGGTGAAGGGGGAGGGGTGGCGTACAAATGTCACCCAATGCTGTTACAGGCATTACCTTAAAAGCTCTGTCTGTGTTTATAGTCGTGCGTTAAAAACCCCATCACTGAAAAGCACTGCTACCATTATTATAGCACTGCTACCATATAGTATTCTGGCTCTGCCCACACATAACACGGTAAGAATGTCGCCATTTCCATTGTTTTTTCGATCGGCAATAACTCCTAACCAAAATACCACAGCTGCAGCAACAGCCATGTTGTGCCGTTTACTCCACACACCCGAGACAGCAAGCAAACACATCACTGCCACGCCGTCACCCCACGTTACCAACGAGTCATCTGACCCGGCGTCTCACCTGGCATCTGGAACGGGCTGCCCGGGTCCGAGCTGGTGGGGGAGTGGGGGAACGTGGCACTGCTCCCGCTGCCGGGGGAGCCGGGGTAGCTGTTGACCCCGGGGGAGTGCGTCTGCGCCGGGGGGAAGTTCATCTGGGTGTTGGCTTGGGAGAAGGACTCTGGGTAGGTGGCGTTCTGGGGCATGTGGGGCTCGTTCTGGTGTAGCGGGTTGCGGAAGCGCGGCAGCATGCTGTGTTTGGCGTTGAACTCGCTGTTCCGCGGCACCAGCACCGGGGGCAGCACTGGGGGGGAGGAGGGAGAGGATCAGGGGACCGACAGAGCCCACCGGTCCAGGTAGTACACACCCTTGGTAACCGTTCCTCCATGTGGTGCCAGATTCTTCATCGCTACACCGATTCGACTGGGATCTCATTGCCCGGGTCGGCACAAAATGGCCGCCACGCTGACACATTTCATGGGAAGTGATGCCAGGTTACATTTTGAGATCCCCACACAGGAGGCACATGGACTCCACTTTGTAATCAATACTGCACTCGTATAATATCTCTCTCCGCGGTATTAGTATTATTCGCTACTCATTGTTATTGCCAGCCACAGAGCCTCTTTAGCTGAATACCTGCTAATATATTGGTGCAGAGGCTGACCTGCTGGAAGGGTTAGACCCCTCTTGTGTTCCTTAGCCCCGTGAGTCCAGTTAACCAACAGACACACACACATACACACAGAGCCAGGACAGTTCTTTAATTACAGCATCATAAAACACCTCGCTCTAGTCTCTCTATTCACTGGGCCCATTTGCAGATACCCCAGAATTTCTGGAATTGCATTTTCTCGAGCCGGTCCCTGTAGGAAGAATTCAGCACTTGGGAGAACGTATTATGATAGAGGGGCGTTGGCGTGTGGACCAATCAGAAATGAGATACAAACCCACCTGTAGCTATAAACATCAACACCAAATGCAATAGATGTCAATAACAGAACAAGGAATAATGTCATTGCAGCATATTCACCTAGCGTACCTGGTCTCTCCTACCGCGTAACCAAATACCACGGCTGGATGTAAACCCAGTGGCACAGTGGAAATTGTTAGGCTATTTCATGTGAGCGTCCCATTCCAGTTTATGCTGCTTTGGGATAAGTTCCGCAAACGCCTGTTCTGTATCTGAAAGTGTGTGTGTGTGTGTGTGTGTACAGGGCGGAGGGGTGCACGCAGCACAGACAGGTGTTTCAGTTCTACTCCCTGGTTGCTAAAACAAGTGTGCAGGGCGTGGACCCGCCCCTTCCTCCCATTGTGTTTGAGTGACAGGCTTCCTGTACTCGTTTTCCTCTGAGAAACGCCACATGTGCTGGTGTGTGTGCGTGTGTTCTCCACGGCTGCATGGAGCATGCCCAAAACAAAGCCCTCATTCTCGTCGGCCGGAATTTCCTGCCACACACACACACACACACACAAACACGCTTTAACTCGCCCCGCTTTACTTTAACACCCTATGGACAGCTGTTCCTGTCTGGTCAGCTGACCCCCAGCAGAGAGAAAAGCCTATTTCATGTCCCCCGTCTCTCCCCTCGCTACAGAAACACACATACAGCACTCACACACGCGCACTCACACACAAACACACACGGGCAAGGCTTTGTGCCCGTCGATTCGTGTTCACCGGTGACGTGGAGGTTCCCAGGAGCCAACGCGTGGACTCACCGGGACTGTCCACTCTCTTGTAGTGGTAGGGGTTGATGCAGACGTCCTTCTGCTTGGAGCCGAACGGGTATTCGCAGCACTCCAGGGCCTTCAGCTCGTGGTGGGACTGCAGGTCGGGCCAGCGCCACACCCGGCAGTAGATGACGTGGGGCAGCCCCTTCCTGTGGGAGACCTGGAGCCTCCCGTCCAGCGACCGGGGGATGGTGACGCAGTTGCTGGGCTGCCCGGGGCAACTGAGGGCCCTCTCCAGCTCCTCCATCGCCCCCTTCTTCTTCTTCAGCTTCTTCACCAGGGCGTCCACGGCCTTCTCCGCCCACTTCTCCTCCTCGTCCCCCTGCTTCCAGCCCAGGAGGCGCTTGACGGCCGGGCTGGTGAAGGAGAAGAGCGAGGTGACGTTCATGGCGTTCGTTCGTTTCCCCGGGGGCTCGAGGTGGTTTAAAGAGGCTGCTAGGCGTTCGTCAAGACACGGACGATCTTTGTGGCCGGATGATTACCACTCGTTCTTCAAAGCTTCAGGACTGAGTAACTGAAGCGGACACCTAGGGCAAAGAAGAGGGGAGAACGTTAAACCAGGACTAACAAGACGGCTGAAGCTTCTCAGATTCCCCTCATTTGGACGGTTGTTGGAAGAGCCTGGGTTCCAGGGTTCCATCCAGCATACATGCCGTAGGTTCACACGCATCCCGCCTGGAGTGCCGGTGCAGGGCATTCAGAGAGAAGGGATGCTCTCTATTGGCCGGCCTGAGCCACGCAGGGACCAAGGGCGAGTTATGTCACCCTGTTATGACTTCAGGGAATTGTCAGGCAGCGTAGTCACACGGACACCACACCCCAATATCATCAGCCTTTATATAACCTCCCATTCCTTGCGTTACCCTTCTTAGATGTTCACACAGGCATGTTACTCAGAATGTGCCGGGCGGTTGCTCTTATTAGCAGTCTGGAAAGGGACCGTGGCGATGCCCTGATGAACCAGGGACTCTGTGTAAAGTCTTTCACCATAGCGTTCATCATCTAATAGATCTGGTCCATCAGCCACGCGACAACCGTTACGGACCCAACAAAGCCTTTCACACAGACAGGCACGACTTCCAGATTCGAATTCTTGTCTGTATTCATTCAAATTAAAATGCAGCATTTTCTGATATTATAAAATATCTGGAATTCTTATTTGGATTTAATCATGTCCAGGGCTTGAATCAGAGATTTGATGTTGTGTGCCTCAAGTAAATGTGTGATGCTTGATTATTGAACGCGCCGGCACATGTTAAGAACTCGCAAAACGATAAAAAAATGTTTGTTAAACCCAATGTGTATAACTCGTGTTTTGTCAGTAATTTTATTAATTTCTAAAAACTCAAAGTACACAGGTGAGCTGTCAATGGACAGGTGGTGGGAGTTGTAGTTTTTGTGTTCAGCACAAATCATTGTGCCTAGAGGTATTCGATTTTGTGCATCTTTTGGCTGCCAAATACATTTAAAACTGCACCATGTTAAGTGTTCTGAAAATACACATCTCACATGGTGGCCTTCTAATGAACGTAAACATGCAAGTCGAGTCTACAAAACAAGTTCAGGGGAGGGTCTTTAATGGATTATTGCTGCTAGTGTTTGGACACATTTACAAAGCACAGGCGATGTATTCACCACAATGGGTATTTATGTGATCAAAAGCGTGTTCCATAAAACAGTTAACAACAAAAACATTTAAGTACAGGAACCGGCTCGTGACATCCGAGACAATATAAGAGGAAATGCAGGGTGGGATTCAGGATAAATGTGCCCCATTCAGTAAGATCCCCAGGCACCAATTCAGCCACTTGCCTTCTGGAGGGGAAACAAGAGCCCAGAGACTGAACAGGTCCTACTGCTATTGAAGATATCAGCAAGTAGCACGCAAGTAGCACTCAGTTTGGATATTCGCGAACCCACTTTTCGTATACCCACACCAATATCTCCTTCATTGAGTTTTTATTTCTTCAAAAACATTCTGGTACTTCTACATGACACACACGCATACACACAAATATAACATCCTATTTTAATACCCACAGACTCAGCGACAAACCTAACTCTGTGACGGTAAATACAGTAATAGATTATATTTCCTTTTACCAGAAATAAAAACATAATCTACCACACGTTCCCTCTGTCTCTGTTTTCACCAGGCAGCAGTTTGTCCCTGCTACAAAATGCAGAGGTTTATTTCCAACCATTGTGATCATGGTGAGCCTGTCTGTTTGTGTGGCCTATTACCACTGCAGGCACACAGGCTGTTGCCATTCCCAGAGAACAGGTGCTGTTTAAAACAGCTGGGTGTCTTTGTGTTTGTGTGTGTGTGTGTGTCCTTGTTTTGCTGTGCGTGTGAAGATCAAAAATCTAAACAAAATCAACTCAACCGTTTGGGGACCTTTCACCAATCATCCTGAATAAAAGAAATTCAATGTTGGGATTCAGTGAAGGACTTCCTCACCTTCACCAGGTAAGGTTGCACTGTCTACCAAGTACATCTTTGGTATTCTGCCCTCTGAGTTGAATTTAATGGACTTCAAGTGTGACTACCTCAACACACCATTCAATCACACCCAAACCTAATTGAGAGGCTTCCAGTAGATATGATCAAGGCACAATGCACTCTGCTGTGTGCTCTTCATCACGCTAAACGGAAGACCTTGCACATTTCTATTGGACAAGAGTTTTTATATTGGAATGTGTTTACTGCCTGCTTTAGAATCAGCTTAACTGTTTGCTTAGGTGAGTTTGCATGTACTTCAAAGCTGTTACAATAATGTGTCCTAGTATTCAAGAGTGTTGCCCAGTCATCGAAAGGTGCAGGTTCTAATCTTTGAGCTGACAAAAAGAAAACCCCTGTTATTCAATACCACTGCCAGAACGTTACATCTACATGCCTCCAGACATGTTAAAAAAGCTTTTCTAAATTCAGCGGGTCTGCTTCAGGTCTTCAGTGAACCATGGACCTGGAGCTATGGAGCAACAATCCAGGTTTTGGCTAAAAGTCCATGTTGCCATCCATCCTAACAATTCTCAGGGCCTTTGAAGTAATACTGCCCAAAACATTACAGATCCACCATCATCCTTCACAGTGGGGATTAGGTTCTTTTTTCATGACCGTGGCTCTTTTTACACCAAACCCAACATAAACCAATCCCCAAAACAAAAAGCTCAAATCAGACCCTACAACCTGGTTCCAATCTAAGATCCAATGACATATAGCCAATGTCTATTAAGACATTCAGGTTTACAAATGACGTCTTGCTCAGATTGTAGTGGATTATGTAGGACATCTGGTTCTATAAATCCTTGCAGCTCCATAAACAGGATAAAAACTCTATAAATATATATATTGGGAAGCAGCTAACATTCTTGGTTAGACAGGGGGCATCATGTCAGTTACCAGGTAAATAACATTGTCCTTCCAGGTCAGTAGTCTGGTCAAAGTGCTAGTGTCTCGCCTTATAGCACGAGAGTTATTCATTTTTCGTCGGAAATTAAATATTGAATATACATTGTGTCCAAAGAAATTTACAACCCTGTTTCCATTATGTTAAGCCACTTTTTAAAATGTAAAGAAAAAGAAAATGCAATGACGTGCATATCATTTAAACAATACATTCAATATAAAATAGTAAAAGGCAACATATCAAATGTTGAAACTGAGAAGTTATTCAAATAATCAAATGTATTTATAAAGCCCTTTTTTCATCAGCATATTGTTTCTTGAAAAATGTATGCCCACTTCGAATAATGCTGTTGTAGGTTATTAGGGTGAAGTGGAACAGAGACCAAACTTAAGACCAAAGTGCCTTGTCTGTAAATGTCAAATGGAACCCTGCTTTCATCAGCCACAGCCAGGCAACTACAGCCCATCACAAAACATGTTCCAGTTTTGCAGCAAAAAAATTATAATTTCAAAATCAAACAGAGGATTCCAAGAAAGTCGAGAACAATAAACTAAGCCTAGAACATCTGGACAGGCGTCTCTACACAATGAACTACTATCGACAATATTGTTTAATTGGAAAATATTTTCTTGAAGTCTTAAGACCAGACTCTACATCGGCATTGACACACCTCCAGTTCAGAAGAGAATAGGTGCAATGTTTTCTAACTTTTTAAAAAAGTATATCAGGTAAAATAAAAATGTTATGAACCACCATCAGAATCTACTTTCCAACCGTCAGTGGAATCTATAATATCTAAACGCTAAATGAGGTACACTTCAACTGTGAGAAAAAAATCCAGAAAATCACATTGTATGATTTTTAAGTAATTCATTTGCATTTTATTGCATGACATAAGTATTTGATCACCTATCAACCAGTAAGAATTCCAGCTCTCACAGACCTGTTAGTTTGTCTTTAAGAAGCCCTCCTCTTCTCCACTCATTACCAGTATTAACTGCACCTGTTTGAACTCGTTACCTGTAGAACAGACAGCTTTCCACACACTTAATCAAA
Source organism: Novumbra hubbsi (assembly GCA_016801125.1). Taxonomy (NCBI): domain Eukaryota; kingdom Metazoa; phylum Chordata; class Actinopteri; order Esociformes; family Umbridae; genus Novumbra; species Novumbra hubbsi. The sequence continues at coordinate 1,716 of JACXGK010010546.1, read as the reverse complement.
CAGACTCCAACCTCTCCACAATGGCCAAGACCAGAGAGCTGTGTAAGGACATCAGGGATACAATTGTAGACCTGCACAAGGCTGGGATGGGCTACAGGACAAGGGGCAAGCAGCTTGGTGAGAAGGCAACAACTGTTGGCGCAATTATTAGAAAATGGAAGAAGTTCAAGATGACGGTCAATCACCCTCGGTCTGGGGCTCCATGCAAGATCTCACCTCGTGGGGCATCAATGATCATGAGGAAGGTGAGGGATCAGCCCAGAACTACACGGCAGGACATGGACCTTGAATGACCTGAAGAGAGCTGGGACTACAGTCCAAAGAAAACCATTAGTAACACACTACGCCGTCATGGATTAAAATCCTGCAGCACACTCAAGGTCCCCCTGCTCAAGCCAGCGCATGTCCAGGCCTGTCTGAAGTTTGCCAATGAATCTGGATGATCCAGCTGAGGAATGGGAGAAGATCATGTGGTCTGATGAGTTTTATAGGAAGAAGAAGGATGAGTACAACCCCATGAACACCATCCCAACCATGAAGCATGGAGGTGGAAACATCATTCTTTGGGGATGCTTTTCTGCAAAGGGAACAGGACGACTGCACCGCATTGAGGGGAGGATGGATGGGGCCATGTATCGCGAGATCTTGGCCAACAACCTCCTTCCCTCAGTAAGAGCATCGAAGATGTGTCGTGGCTGGGTCTTCCAGCATGACAACGACCCAAAACACACAGCCAGGGCAACTAAGGAGTGGCTCCGTAAGAAGCATCTCAAGGTCCTGGAGTGGCCTAGCCAGTCTCCAGACCTGAACCCAATAGAAAATATTTGTAGGGAGCTGAAAGTCCGTATTGCCCAGCAACAGCCCTGAAACCTGAAGGATCTGGAGAAAATCTGTATGGAGGAGTGGACCAAAATCCCTGCGGCAGAGTGTGCAAACCTGGTCAAGAACTACAGGAAACGTATGATCTCTGTAATTGCAAACAAAGGTTTCTATACCAAATATTAAGTTCTTATTTTCTGATGTATCAAATACTTATGTCATGCAATAAAATGCAAATTAATTCCTTAAAAATCATACAATCTGATTTTCTGGATTTTTGTTTTAGATTCCGTCTCTCACAGTTGAAGTGTACCTATGATAAAAAATGACAGACCTCTACATGCTTTGTAAGTAGGAAAACCTGCAAAATTGGCAGTGTATCAAATACTTGTTCTCCCCACTGTGTGTGGTTGTCTTTGGACCAGTCAAAATACATTGGCGCCTGTGTTGTGTCAAACTCTGTACTGTAAGTAGCCTATAGAAAGGCGATGAGAGCATTGGTGTACCAAACACTGTGTTTGTTTAGAGCTAGGATAGGATATTGTGCTGTTCTAACCATTTCCTGTGCTGGTTAAGGTGTTCTTTGAACATATGTACCATTTGAAGGTTTATTTCTCACCTGAGGTAAACCTTTAAATGGTTCAAGCACTCAATTTTGTCATCAGGCACAATGATATGTAGTGCCAAGCTAAATATTCCATAATCTGATCAATAGACACAACAAACCATTTATTGATTAATGGTTGTTGGTTACTATAGGCAACCCAGTGGTTACTACAGGCTATCTGATAATTCGAAATACAATTCTGACCTGGCTTACTCTCCTCTATTCTGAAAGTAAGCCTGGCCTACTCTCCTCTATTCTGAAGATAAGCCTGGCCTACTCTCCTCTATTCT
>JACXGK010010545.1:7599-17838 GCA_016801125.1 Novumbra hubbsi | reverse complement strand
CTACTCAAACCCAGTACAGCCTACTCAAACCCAGTACAGCCTACTCAAACCCAGTACAGCCTACTCAAACCCAGTACAGCCTACTCAAACCCAGTACAGCCTACTCAAACCCAGTACAGCCTACTCAAACCCAGTACAGCCTACTCAAACCCAGTACAGCCTACTCAAACCCAGTACAGCCTACTCAAACCCAGTACAGTCTACTCAAACCCTGTACAGCCCACTCAAACCCAGTACACCCTTGCAAATCCACTGCTGCTCCAACTTAATGTTAAAGGTCAGCTAATTAAATATTGCCAGTGGGAAAGGTTTTTCACCCTTCTCTTAGCTGTTACCCTGTTTTGTCCCAGTACCTGTCATGATTGGCCTTGAATATCCTGTGTTACTCTACAGAATATGACTTTGGAACAAACAAAATGACATGGCCACTGGTGAGACTCATTAAGACCCAGGTATATAAAAGTTTTGATTAGCCAGTGAGATTTTTATTTAATTAAACCTGTTATTTCACCAGGTCAGTTGCCTGGGCAATAGTTGGAGAGGGAGGAGGGGGGATACTGGGACCAATGAGATGATGCTGGGTAACAGGACCATGAGGATGATGCTGGGGAATGGGCCCTTGGGAATGATGCTGGGAAATGGGCCCTAGGAGATGTAGCTGTGGAATGAGTCCATGAGGATGATGCTGGGAAATGGGTCCATGGAGATGTAGCTGTGGAATTGGTCCATTGAGAAGGTGCTGGGGAATTGGTCCATGGGGAAGGTGCTGGGGAATGGGCCCTAGGGGATTATGCTGGGGAATGGGCCCTAGGGGATTCTGCTGGGGAATGGATCCATGGGGAAGGTGCTGGGGAATGGGCCCTAGGGGATTATGCTGGGGAATGGGCCCTAGGGGATTCTGCTGGGGAATGGATCCATGGGGAAGGTGCTGGGGAATGGGTCCATGGGGATGGTGCTGGAGAATGGGTCCACGGGGAAGGGGCTGGGGAATGGATCCATGGGGATGGTGCTGGGGAATGGGCCCTAGGGGATTATGCGGGGAACGGGTCCAGGGGGATGATGCTGGGGAATGCATCCATGGGGATGATGCTGGGGAATGCGTCTATGGGGATTATGCTGGGGATTGGGTCCATGGGGATGATGCTGGGGAATGGGTCCATGGGGATGATGCTGGGGAATGGGTCCATGGGGAACGTGCTGGGGAATGGGCCCTAGGATTATGCTGGGGAAAATCAGGCTGTCGTGTTTTGATTAGTCCCGGGATAGAAATGTGTCCAAGACACCAGAGTTTAAAACCCTTGCTCTTACAATCCCCTCCCTGATTATACCCACAATCAGATTGATTGAACATGGTCACCACACCTGCATTACATCCCATGTATATGACAGCTTCCTGTTCAGGAAGATACTCCCAAACAGGAGCCAACAAGAATCTTCAGAGGAGAAAACTAGCTCTTCTTCAGTTCTCCATGTTTGTCATTCTCATTTATCCTCATGTATCCTTCGGAGAGATTAGTCGGATTGGCTTATATCAGCATCTGAGGCAACGACTGTATGGAATAAACAAATACATTATTTATTGGTAGTTATGGTTAGACATGTCTGGCTGGATTAGCGCACAAGGTCCATGTAACTGCTGGGATTTGTTATGACTACTGTAACCTGGCGAAGGGTAGCCATCTGGAGCGATGGAAGAGCCCTATAGCTGCCATGTTACTGGAACAACTAACACCTGGGCATGTGGCTAACTAATCACATTTATTGGCTGGGAGTCACTGACGTCTAAAATGACCAGCAATCGGTTGATATTTTATATAAGGCAGTTATGAACGTCCTCACCATCTAAATGAGAAAATTATTTGGAAGAACAGCGTTTATCAAACACGCTTTCGAGACTTCAGGTAAAACTGACTTTGTACCCCACACTCATGGAATCCATTATTTAAACATTTCTGTGAATGTAAGACATCTGAAATATTTTAGAAACACTTGTCTTATTGTGAATTGTGACTTTTGTTTTTCATAATGTGATTTGTAATCGTAGTGGCAAGAAAGTGTGCCAGCTGGAATGTGACGAAAGGTTTTGTGGTCAGATCAAGATATTTAATGGTCAGATCAAGATATTTAATGGTCAGATCAAGATATTTAATGGTCAGATCAAGATATTTAATGGTCAGATCAAGATGTGCAAAGTGTTTTGCTTGGCTTTAACCAAACCCTTCCACTGCTTAACCCTGCCACTCCTCAACCCTGCCACTCCTCAACCCACACCACTCCTCAACCCTGCCACTCCTCAACCCACACCACTCCTCAACCCTGCCACTCCTCAACCCACACCACTCCTCAACCCTGCCACTCCTCAACCCACACCACTCCTCAACCCTGCCACTCCTTAACCCTGCCACTCCTCAACCCTGCCACTCCTTAACCCTGCCACTCCTCAACCCTGCTACTCCTCAACCCACACCACTCCTCAACCCACACCACTCCTCAACCCTGCCACTCCTCAACCCTGCCACTCCTCAACCCACACCACTCCTCAACCCTGCCAATCCTCAACCCTGCCACTCCTCAACCCTGCCACTCCTCAACCATGCCACTCCTCAACCATGCCACTCCTCAACCCTGCCACTCCTGGAGTGAAGACAGGTTTGGGCAGCAATATGCTGTGTTGATGCTTTAAATCAGCAGGGCTGATCAGCTTGTTTAAATTGCTGAAATAATTAATGGAGCAAAACACGGTATTCCCGGAATTGAATCTGACACAGTGTTACACTCCACATTGTTTGTAAGTGGCTGTTTGTTCACAAAAGCCAGCAGACAAGGCGGGCGTGGCTCCCACTCAACCCAAATCAAGGCAGGCGTGGCTCCCACTCAACCCAAATCAAGGCGGGCGTGGCTCACACTCAACCCAAATCAAGGCGGGCGTGGCTCCCACCCAACCCAAATCAAGGCGGGCGTGGCTCCCACTCAACCCAAATCATGCTGTTCCGCAAAGACCAAGAAAAGCCTATCCATGCTTTTATCTCTAGTGGAGTTGACGACTGCAATGGGCTCTTAACTGGACTTCCCAAAAAGACTATAAAAAGCTGCAGCTCATTCAGAATGCTGCAGCCAGAATGCTAACTGGGACCAAGAGAACAGAACACATTACATTGGCTTCCAGTCAGTTATAGAATAGATTTTAAGGTGATGCTTTTAGTCTTTAAATCACTGAATGGTTTAGGGCCTGAATACTTCTCGGATATGTTTGAAGAATATAAACCAAGCAGGCCTCTAAGATCTATGAATTAAGGTCAGCTAGTTGAGCCCAGAGTTCGAACTAAACATGGCAAAGCGGCATTTTGTAGCTATGCGGCACACAACTGGAACAAGCTACCAGAAGATCTTAGACATGCCCCAAACCTATCAATTTTCAAATCCGGTTTAAAAACACTTCTGTTTTCACGTGGCTATGCCTGAGGGCTTGACCTCACTGTGCCCTATAGCTTTAATAGCTACTTTAAAAGCCACATGGAATCCCAATTCCAGACTTTTTTATGCTACTGGTATGTTACCTCCTATATGCTGCTGGTATGCTACCTCCTATATGCTGCTGGTATGCTACCTCCTATATGCTACTGGTATGCTACCTCCTATATGCTACTGGTATGCTACCTCCTATATGCTGCTGGTATGCTACCTCCTATATGCTACTGGTATGCTACCTCCTATATGCTACTGGTATGCTACCTCCTATATGCTACTTGTATGCTACCTCCTGCACGTGTGCTATACCTCAAACCCATGAGCATTGACGCAGGTGTTGCCCCACCTCCAGCAGCTTTCTGTTTATCATCGGGAATGGGTAAGATATCTCACCGTGCCAATCTGGTACATACTATCCAAAGACTGAAACTGCTGAAAAATTCTACCCAACTCTATTTTTCTCATCAGCCAGCGAGAGACACTATCTGAGGCCCACCAGCTAATGTCTTTCATTTTAGGGGAAACACACTTGGTTTTTATTCAGTTCCTGGAAATAACAAAAAGACAGGTGGACTGGGTTGGGCTAACATGAGGGAAACAAGATAACAATATTAGTTATTCAGTTCCTTCTAGAACAGGGGTCTCAAACCGGTTCCACGGAGGGCCGAGTGTCTGCAGGTTTTAGTTTTTCCTGTAAATTGGTTCCAGGTTCTGACCTAAATAGCCAGATGAGGGCAGACCTAACCGAATCAGTGACATAATTAATCAATCAAGTACAAGGTGAGAGTGAAAACCTGCAGACACTCGGCCCTCCGTGGAACCGGTTTGAGACCCCTGTTCTAGAACGTTGTTTATCAACATGTAGACCTCCTTCTAACTCAGAAAGAGTCTCAGGCTTCAGCTCTCCTCAGTGCCACTCCTGGTCACATTTCTGTCCTACTATAAACCACATCAAGATCAATGGAGACCCTAGATGTCATACAGAAATTAACACAGAATAAAGATAAATAATATTTAGAAAATAAAATATAAAGAAAATACAATTTTACATAATATTGCCATTGAAGCTTACTGGATTTAAAGTGGGGCATTGGACTGGAAACAAACCAGGGTTGATAATCTATATTAGCCGTTTGTGTTATTTTATTGTTCTCTTCGTCAATATGTATATTCAACAGCAGCCTAATCTACAATTCAGGAGAAATGTTAAACTCTGAGATCTGAAAATGGACTTTCAGATAAAGAGACAGCCAACTGGATAATACATCCAGTGAACCAGAGATAGAGTAACAGAAAGAAAAAAGAGATAATACATCCAGTGAGCCAGAGATAGAGTAACAGAAAGAAAAAAGAGATAATACATCCAGTGAGCCAGAGATAGAGTAACAGAAAGAAAAAAGAGATAATACATCCAGTGAGCCAGAGATAGAGTAACAGAAAGAGATAATACATCTAGTGAGTGAGAAATAGACAGAAGATTCAAGAAAAATAGAAAATACAAGAAAAAAGGGAACAAATATGAGAGCTATATAAAATGAGAAACAGAAAATGAAAGAGACAGACAGAAAACGACAGACAGACATAGGCCAGGGATATCTGTCACACTGTAAATCAATGGAAGCCATTAATATTTCCCCTGACACTGGATATATTGCTTTCATTGGGAACAGACAGATACCATCTGTCTTTCTCCCTTTTCCATTCTCTCCATCCATCATATTCACCCGCCAGCCATCCCTCAATCACTGTCCACACCTACCTGTCTCATTCCCAGTGTTACTGCTTTCCTTTCCTCTGACAAATACAGAGGAAACAGGAGACCAGACAGGACAGGGGATGAGGTGGGGACAGCCCACGGCACATGGCCGTGAAGATCCGAAGAACTGAGCCCAAGAAGAGATCTGCCCCCTCCACAGATACTCCTGGACAGGGCCAACCAGGCAGAAAATAGTCTCACTCACTTTGCTGAGGAATAGTCTCACTCACTATACTGTAGCACCTCAGGGGGACGTCAACCCTAACAAACCACCCCTAGACAGGGCGGAGTACAGCTGCAGACTTCTCTCAAGGCCTACAGGGGGCGCCGGGCTGGACAGAAATACCCTGTAAGTGAGTCAACCTGCTCACGTCGATTACGGTTAAAAGTCTGGCGTAAGGTAATGTGCCCTCTCTGGGAGGCTATGGAAGAGTGCAAGCCAACCCGTGACTCAGCCGCCGTAATGGGTTCTGAGGCAGAGCGGGGGGGGGGGGGAGTTAGCCCGGCCAAGACAGGACGGGACGGTTCGTCAGATCAGTGACCTTACTTTTGCACCCCTGGGGGACCCAGCACTTAGTCATGGATGCGTTGGCCAACCTTAGCGTGGAAATGAAACGATTGCATATTCATGTCAGTTATATTGTCAGTTCTGACAGCAGATATCATATGTCCGAACTGACAATATGCCAGGAACAAGCATCATCTGGTCAGAGTTTAAAAGTCAAAACACCTGGAAAAATACCTTTTTGTTGAATATTCATGCATATTATGGAATATAATATAGGCCGAAGGGTATTCAATTAATCTTGGACTAGATTTGTCTTTTTTAAGAGGCTTTTTCACTAATACTTTTAGTTTTCAACACTCAGAAGCAGACTAGGCTGGACAGAGGACATTGAAAGGCAAAACCTAATTTGTGACAGCTATGTATTTTGCAATTATATAGCCTCAGTAAACCATGCATGCTAAAATGATTTACTTTCATCCAATGTGCTTAATGTCCCAACCCATGAAAATAAAATGCCCGTCCAACATGTTAGCTCTTGTGCTGCTCAGAGGAGTTGTACATACTCAGAAGATAGGGAGCAATTTATCACTTTCAACATAAGGGGGCCAAACACAGGAAGTAGCTCCTTAGGTAGTTTAGTTGTTAGTTTAATCGGGTCCATTAGACAGCCGGAAGCATCAAAAGGCCATGACTATTTTAGAAGACGTATCGAGGGACATGGGATGACAATATGCATGTACAGTTTACCTGCAAGGTCTCCATGGAAACCCTCTAGAGGGTTAAAAATCTGCTGCTACGGCAACTCTTCAGGTGACACGGATGCTGAGCAATGATAGAAGTGGTGCAATTAATGGCAGTCTTAAAACCAGGATGTATGGGGGAGACAGGATTAAGGTGGGCTATTGGACCTCATTAGACTCTAATCTTTATATAGGACAAATCACAATCAACCTCAGTTAAAGTCAAATTACTCCACTTAGTCCAAAGCCAAATGGTGTGTGTGTGTGTATGTGTGCACATGGCCAGACTACAGCATTGGTGGTGCCAACTGATGTTGAGGGCAACTAATGCAAAATCCCGGATCTCTTCATGAGGCGATGCAGACGAAGGACTAGATATCTATGGGAAATGCCAGAAGCACACTTTAGCTCCCACAAATCTATTGAGTAACTGGGTCCTGATTGCTACCCGTTTTCCAAATTGCCAGACACTTGCTGTGGTGGAGGTATACCGCTGGCTGTAATGGCCCTGTGCTAGAACCAGCACCAACTAGCCTTGATGGTGATTGTTTTTTCCCCCTGGTTGCCATGGAATTAAAAAGAGTGACAATCCTCTAGCACCCCACCATGTGACTTGATTACAAACTTGTGGTTAATCTGGACCAGAGTAAAGTAGTGTGGAGGATGGAGATAAAGTCTGTGTGGACCAACGTAGACCAATCCCCACAGAGAATACACAACGTATCATCATGCAAGGAGAGGATCATTTCAGCAAGGTACGTTGGAGCAAGTCCATGCAATGCTTTAAAGGTAAATATATTACCTTAAACTCCTTAAGTCAATCATCAATCAGTCATAAATATTATAATGTAGTCTAAGTATTAATAATGTAGTCTAAGCATTAAACTACGTATCATGACTGGACTAAGGTGCTTGGTATGACAACTTTATTGTAGTCAGCTTGATGGCACATCATTTTGGCTCATTACCAGTTTCTCCCAATGCTCCACCTCTCGATCAACCTGATGTTCCGGATCTTCCAGCATTAGACATTCAGAGGAAGCCGAATGTCCTCTGGCGGAGACATTTCCAAATGTGTCCCATTGGTTGGCTGCAGGAACAAGTTCCGGTTTATGGTTGCCTGGCTCCCAATTCCCTTTAAGGGCTGAACAATCAGCCAGTGGAAATCCAAAAACACAGCGTTGTGCAAGTTATGTCAAAAACACATTGCAAGCCCAATTTATAACAGGATACACAAGGGACATGCGTGATATATTGCATCAGGCTGATGAGCAGTAGGGCCCAATGAGGAAAAGGACTGACTTTTTTTTAAATGTACAGAAAAGCCAGTGAATTACTTAAAATTGCGTTTTAAACCAACTGTATTGGTAGCTGCTCTTCATCCTGCGATTGTTTTGACAAGTGATACGTAGAAACGGATTTCTGATAGTTATACTAGGTGGTGCTCATGAAATACAGAATATGTACCTTACACATTAAACTACATTGTACATATTGTGTTCAACCCCAATTACTTCTGAAGGCTGGCAGGCCAATGGCAGCTCTCCAAAAACTGTTGTAAACAGAGAAATCAAAAAGATATATATCATACAATCAACAACTCAGGCGGCCCTAAATTGTAGACTATAAGATCTTTGTTCTTATCGTATACCTCACCACAGACCCAGAAATGTAAATAATAATAGTTTCTGTTGCATGAATCATGGCCCAAAAAACATCTTAAACATACTTTTTTTGGGCTTGTTTGGAATGAACCCTTTTTGAGGTAAAGAAGGGCGGGGCTTTGTCACTTGGGGGAAGGGCTTATCACTGCATCAAACTCCTCAGTCAGGTCAGTGAGGGCATACTTCGGATTTCACAAGGGGAAAAAAACAGCAAGAATGAAGCACAATTGTGTAATGGTTTTTACATTTCAACTGTTTGAAACTCTGAATCATACTTTTGCTATCCTTTTTGTGGTCTCTAGTTCTGTTTCAAGGCCTGAATTTTTTTCAACCTGAAATAGGCCCTCATGAGCACTGTCAAGTAAATCTGAAAACCAGTTTGTACACATAAGAAGAATTACTGAAATGTAAAAATATTCAGTAAAATCACACACCCTTGGACTTCAATATAATATAGTACACCTCCCATGTCCCAATGTCATGGTACTGTAAAGCATAAGAAAAACCCAGTATTTAATAATTCCTTCCCATATTTAACAATTTTGAACAATAACCAAGTTAGCTTGATCAATCCATATGTTTTGTGGTATTCTTGTTTCCAAGTCGTTTCCATCAAAATGTATAATTATTTTGGTGTTGGGGGGTCGTAAAATGCGTATGTTTCAATATATATGTATAATATAAATAATAAAAAGTAGAGAAAAGGCTAGGAGCCTAAACATGGAGTAACCAAATGTATTTTCATATGATATTTTTATACCGAATGTTGCAAATAAATCACTAGGATATTAAAAGGCTACTATAGAAGCGAGTCAGTAATGGTGCATGAGGCAGTCAAAAAAGCGCCTATAAATCACTAACAACAGTCGCATTGTGGCCTATCCTTCATAATTACGCTGGTTATTTGCAAAAATGCAAAAATGCTAAAAAAAATGCTAAAATGCAAGTCAAAACTAATACTCATTGAACCCAATACATATCGTAGTGATCTGCAATCAAGCTTGTTCCGAACCCTGTCGAAGGTTTTTGTATGATGTTTATTTGGGTACTTATTTTGTAACAAGCCTCCGTACAACGTATCAACTGCGGATGGGCTTTGTCTTAGACTGCTTGGTAACCAAGCCAACTCCAACTGCTGGCTAGTATTTCTAGCGTTAACTAGCTAACTATCGACGTTAGCTGACAGGAACATCTAACAAGCTTGGCATCGTTACGTAAACAAGTTACCAGTAAAGCTACTTTATTATTTTAGGAGTTATCTAACACCTGTCCGCATGGCGTATGCCGAATTGGCTACAATACTAGTTAGCTACTACTGCGGCTAACGTCGAATTTAGTTGAAAACCGGCAGGCAATGTACCTACAGTTAACGAAACCGTGATAATGACAGTGTCATGTTATTGCAATACACATTGTAATTCAATACAACATTTATATATTCTGTCTGTGTATCTCGTTAGGCAGGGATGGGCAAATATTTTGGCTTGGGGGCCACATCAGGATTTTGAAATGAAATGGAGAACCACATTTGTTTTTGTAATTTGTTTATCATAATTGATTTGGAGGCCAGAAAAGGGCAAAAGTTAAAACATACATTACATATGTACAGTAGATCCAATATAAGGTGTAAAAAATTCTGACTCAGATGTATAAGAATGGGCTGGTGAGTTGGTTTTTTAATTCCCCCCAAAATAATGTTATTACATTCCGTGGGCCGGGTGGGACAGCCTCGCGGGCCGCATTTGGCCCTCGGGCCGTAGTTTGCCCACCCCTGTCGTTAGGTGTAGCTGACATTCATACACCTTTAGGAGCGAGACTCCTGTTTATGTTCATAGTTAAAAGAAAAGCACCACTCAGGCTGAAATGGAGTCAGTTGCTCTTCAGCAGATCAGGCTTGGTCCCAAATCTAGGAGAATCGGTCATCTAGCCAGTGATTTGATATCTAGGAGAATCGGTCATCTAGCCAGTGATTTGATATCTAGGAGAATCGGTCATCTAGCCAGTGATTTGATATCTAGGAGAATCGGTCATCTAGCCAGTGATTTGATATCTAGGAGAATCGGTCATCTAGCCAGTGATTTGATATCTAGGAGAATCGGTCAT
>JACXGK010010544.1:6798-17835 GCA_016801125.1 Novumbra hubbsi | reverse complement strand
TAGAACAGCTAGAGCTGATACCATGCACAGAATGTATTGGACTGGCCATAGAACAGCTAGAGCTGATACCATGCACAGAATGTATTGGACTGGCCATAGAACAGCTAGAGCTGATACCATGCACAGAATGTATTGGACTGGCCATAGAACAGCTAGAGCTGATACCATGCACAGAATGTATTGGACTGGCCGTAGAACAGCTAGAGCTGATACCATGCACAGAATGTATTGGACTGGCCGTAGAACAGCTAGAGCTGATACCATGCACAGAATGTATTGGACTGGCCATAGAACAGCTAGAGCTGATACCATGCACAGAATGTATTGGACTGGCCATAGAACAGCTAGAGCTGATACCATGCACAGAATGTATTGGACTGGCCATAGAACAGCTAGAGCTGATACCACAAACACTCACCTGTCACTCGCCTTCCACACACCCACACACACACATACAACAACCCTCACCTTCCACACACCCACGCACACACACACCCACACAACAGCCCTCACGTTTCACACACACACTCACACACACACAACCACCCTCACGTTCCACACACCCACACACACACACACGCACAAAACAACCCTTACCTTCCACACACGCACACAAATCACTTACCTTTTACACACACAAACTGACCCCTTGCCCTCTGCCACACACACACACAGTAACACACACACTCGTGGGCTTTGTCAGTCTGAATTGCCTTTCCCGCTAAATGCACAGCGTCTCATTTCCCAATTAGAGCTGATTAAAAACCCTGTTATTGTCTTTGATGCGTAGTGCTGAGTGAGTGTGATACTATACTGAGATCCTCTCTGGGGAGGGCCTGACATTTCTTTCTGATGCTCTGCATACGTTAGCCAGCCAGCCGTGCGTTCGCCAGACGCTCCCTATTGAGACCAATTAAGTTAATATTTAATGTGTGGCGGCCTCTGGTTCTCGGTCGGCCAGGAGAGGAGGTTATTTGGCGCTGCGCTCACTGCACAACGGACAACGTGGCACACGTTTGGCCCAGTGTTTGGGGGTGTGTCCTGGTGTCTGTGTGTGTGTGTGTGTGGAGGTACACAGCATACCGCAGAGGGTGCATATGACTACTATGTCCACTGTCAGCCAATCACGTGAACACTAAAATGCCCCTCGTGTTTCGTCATTATTTTATTTGTTTAGGTTATTTACAGCTACTAGCTAGGGTGTCCCAGCTTTAGCCACATACTAACTTCTAAAGTAATACCAGTTTCTATTGTATTACAGCTGTTGATATTCCAATGCATGTGGTGTGTAACATGTAGTTGTTTTGCTTGTTACTCACATGGAGTGCATAATAGACTGGGGACATAGGACATAGATATCGGACAATGATACAAGTCCATGACAGGATTTACCAAGATGTGCCAGATCGACAGGTACGGTTACGTTTGCCCCTGGCCAGTGTTTAACCAACACAGTCCACAAGGGTTCATCTTGCTAGGGCATTGTGGAAGGCATGACATTAAATGAATCAGTGAAGTAAGTTTAGTATTTCAGAATGACCAGATTAAGATGTCTACTGGGAGTGCCACTATTGGAATAGCAGATGTTGAGGAGTGAGCTGAGGTAGAGGCCTAAAAAGATGTCCCAGGCACTATTTGTATTACCGACCTGCCAATATATTCTTTCCAAAAACATCAGGGCAAGATCACAGAAAATGCATGAGCTATCTTAAGTGCAGCGCATTTGCCTATTTGTTTTGTATTTTTGTCCAAATAAACATCATGTTAATGATGAGAATGTTTATACATACATATATATATATATATAGTGTCATTAGTGCTCTTTTCAGTGTTATAAACCCTCTAGAAATCCTGCTAAATAGAGTAAAAAACAAATTAATTGAAATCCCTTTGGGAAATTGTATATCCAACTACATAGACGTATGCAGAGATAATGTGTGGAAGCGTCTTTTTTGTAACATGTTCTTTTTCTCACCTATCGATGAGTTGACATGGCTGGGTGATTAGCTTCTATGTTGTTATGTAATTATAGAAAATGTGCGCAGATCTGTGGCTTCAGGTACATGAATAAAATTAATATTTTTCCTCAGCAATTAGAAGCTTCACAACAGCAAAGCCAAATCCACTGGCTCATTGTCCTATCAGGTGAATTTATAACCGCCGATGTACTTCTGATAAGAAGGCTTCGGTTGAATATTGTGCGTGCAAATCAACCATGGTCTGGGGTGAGATGAGAGGACCACTGTCATTCATTGACGTAGTGGTGTTTTTGTGTCTCAATAGATTTAACAAGATCATGTTTTCTGGTAATAATGATAGTTTGTGTTCCCATACTCTTGTTGGAACTACTGAACTGACTAGTAATATTGTACCCACAGCATGAGTGAAGGAGGCCTTGTTGCCAATCTGGATTTAACTTTAGACTGAAGGTGGTTGGTATGATATAAAAGTGAGCCGTTCAAGCCTTAAAACAAGGCATTTGCAAACGTTAACGCACTGTTGAACCATTTAGGGTGAGGATGTTTGAAGCTGCCAAGTGAATGCATGTTTTGATTTGAAAGCATGTTTTTTGTAAGTGGAATGTTTCGAGGTCAAAGAAGGTATGGTCCCTGCTGTTCAGCACAGTGTTCAGTGAGGGGTCAGATGTATGCGCAATATGCACTGGCATACAGGTGGATGAAGGAATTACCAGCAGCAAGCAAAACATTATTAAAGTACACAGAGAATGGTGTAGGCCCCGAATTGAACCTTGAGGAACTCCCTTTAGAGAATAATTTTCAGACCTGAGTAAATAGTTAGGTTGAGATGGTTTATAATCATTGAAAATATCTATAAAACGTGCAATAATAAGGATGGAATTTAGAACCTAATGTGTTCCTGAGTTGGTCATGTGTTTGTTAGCTGTTTGTTAACTGTTTGTTAGCTGTTTGTTTACCAGACTTGGAAACCTTTTAGACAGGCAGAATTTAGCTAGAGCTACAACATTTGGACTAGTTTATCAATCCCCTTTGCAATTCCAACAGCAGTGTTCCAGTCCTGGGGTACATGCCCACTTTTTTATTATGCAGTCTCTACCACACTTCTCCCTTCACAAACATAATCTCACGGAGGTCAATAAGTGTGAGGGCATACTCACTCATCTGGGCAGGCTAACTTGGCAGGTTCCCGAGCCACCAGATGGAGTCACTAGAGCACAAAATCAAAATCACTTTTTGGAGAATAGTCAAAAATCTTTTCTCCGATGACTAAAGCTGGTCCGAATAAGATAAAATATTTGCAAATAACATTGCAATCTCTCTGGACTTACAGTACCTTATGAAATGGGTTGTTAGAAATACAGACAGATGGGAATAGCTTTCCCTTGATTATATTGAGTAAGAGTTCTCGCACGAATAGTTGTTAATTCCGGTGATTTTAAAAATGACATGTAATAGCCATTAAATTCCCTGAGCCCCATTTGGCCTCAAATGGAGAAAACGTTTTTCTTTTATTAACATCTCATTTGCTCTCAGAGTATTGTTTTTCAGAACTACTCAAGTCGTGCTTAATCAATATGCGTGTCATTGTTTCAGAAGCTTTTAGAAGGTTGCCAGTGATTTATACTGCAATGTGTCATGTCCTGTCAGACCCCTATCTTGTTTTCAGGGCTCTGCTTTTGACCATGAAGGGAGTCGGATGCCACATAGGATGCATTCCACTTCCTCTAATGAATTGTTCTGCTTTCCAGAAAGAGGCTGAATTGATAAGGTCTTTAGTCAATGCCATATTGCCTGTTGAAACTGACCTTGTTAGTAATAACCATGTGTTAATGTCTCTAATGAAGGGCTTGAGTGAGATAAAGACTACTGTCAAATAGCTGTTTCCACCCTGTACCTACCAATAAACTAGTCTAGAAGGCAGGGCAAGGTTGGTTCAAAACCAGAAGGTGGATATTGTAAAGAAGCAGATTAAGAACAAATAAAACCTGTTAATGATATTCTATGATATTCAAGTGTTCAGTCCTCTTTACTATCAACACACTGTAAGGATGATATTAGTCAGGTGATGAGTGGTACCTTGTTTTTGCCAGACGTAGAGCTTGGCATTCAGGCCTGATTTTGGTCTCAACAGAACAGGTAATCCAGCTCTCAAAGTCCTTAAATCGGCAAGTCATGTGCCTTTTACTACAGAGAGTTCCTTGGACGTCATAACTTGGTTTCATTTCTGACATACACTGTGAAGTGTGGGGCCTTAATCAATAGGATTTGCTACTGGTGGACATCCAGTCAAGTTCTAGCGAGACTTGATGGATAATCAGAGGAGACAGAATGGATCTGAACTCCATCTGGAGTGTCATAGCAAAGGGTCTGAATACATATGCAAATTAGACATTTAGATTGATGGCAAAAGAAAATGCAATTAATTATAAATTACTTGTACAACACAACACAACAACATGTTGTGTTGGATCATTTCAAATGTCAGTGTAAATAATATAAAACATACATGTGCATTCTGTGCACACTAGCTGATTAGTTTACAAGAAAGAACCAAGGTTCAGCAGCGGATGACCCCCACGACACTTCCTGAAGGACTTGGTTCCTTCTGTTAAATCATTAGAATAAACCAGGGATGGGCCACTTAAGTCTGCTGGCGTCTGATTGGTTTTCCACTTTTCCTCCAGCTGACACACCTGACCAATAATCAGCTAATCACAATAATTTCTGAATGCAATCAGTTTAATGAGCTGGCTTTTTTAAAAGACGTGGGGGGTGTAAAACTCCCTGATCCTTGATGATCAGCCCACACCAGGAAAAAGCAGTGTGTGGTTAGTGGAAGCAGAAAGAGCTGACATCTCTGCTCAAGCAATTGATTAGCTGAATCAGGTGTGATGGAAAGATGCAATGGTTTGACAACCTGGGGGAATGCATTGGGAACCACTGGACCAGACACGGCAATGGGGTGGCATACAGAGCGACCAGGTCAAAGTGGGTAACGTTCTGAGACGCTGAAAGGCAATATATGTAGCCCACTGATTGAATGAAGAATACAGTTCACCTGGTCAGACCTTGCTAATCAGTTTTCGTATGCCGCTTATGTGAGAACTAGTGTCATGGTGCTGTAGTGTACATTATGGTGTGGTCAGTTGATGCAGAAAATACCCAATCATGCATCAGCAACTTCAAGTGTGTCAGCGCTAAACAGAGTTCAGGGAGGATTGATTACCCTTCAGTAAACAACAGTGACTTGAACACAATCCATAAGGTGTGAGAGAGCCAGTGGAAGGTGTGAGGATGTCCGACAAGGTCTTACAGGCGGCACTGTGGAGTTGGTGGACGAGACAGCAGAGCTGCAGCCCAATATGGAGTCTCAATGTTGTGCCATGTTTACCTGAACATTATCCTCATTATGGAGGCTGTGTCACGGTAACCTGAATGTCATCATTAAGGAGGTTGCGTCATGATAACCTAAACATCCTCATTATGGAGGTTGTGTCATGGTAACCTGAACGTCCTCAATTAAGGAGGTTCTGTCATGTTAACCTGCACATCCTCATTAAGGTGGTTATGTCTTGGTAACCCAAACGTCCTCATTAAGGAGGTTGTGTCATGGTCACCTAAACATCCTCATTAAGGAGTTTTTTTCAGGGTAAACTAAATATCCTTGTGAAGGAGGTTGTGTCATGGCTACCTGCACATCCTCATTAAGGAGGTTGTGTCACGGTGAACTAAATTTGCTCATGAAAGAGGTTGTGTCATGGTAACCTGATCGTCCTCATTAAGGTGGTTGTGTCATGGTTACTTGAACATACTCATTAAGGAGGTTGTGTCAGGGTAAACTGAATGTCCTCATTAAGGAGGTTGTGTCATGGTTACTTGGACATCCTCATTAAGGAGGTTGTGTCATGGTTACCTGAACATCCTCATTAAGGAAGTTGTGTCAGGGTAAACTGAATGTCCTTTTAAAGGACATTGTGTCATGGTAACCTGAACGTCCTCATTGAGGTGATTGTGTCATGGTAACCTGAATGTCTTCATTAAGGAGGTTGTGTCATGGTTACTTGGACATCCTCATTAAGGAGGTTGTGTCATGGTTACCTGAACATCCTCATTAAGGAAGTTGTGTCAGGGTAAACTGAATGTCCTTTTAAAGGACATTGTGTCATGGTAACCTGAACGTCCTCATTGAGGTGATTGTGTCATGGTAACCTGAATGTCCTCATTATGAAGTCCCGCCTGCTCTTTAGATGCTTCCTTGTTTCAACTATACATGTCCTGTATGGACCATCTGAGTAAATGTCAGACAAGAAGAGACAGCGAGTAAATGTCAGACAGGAAGAGACAGTGAGTAAGAGGCAGACAGGAAGAGACAGCAAGTAAGAGGCAGACAGGAAGTGACCAGGGCTTTTTCCTACTGTAATTGCTCACACACTCACATGCAAAACACACACACACACACAAAGCCAGGCACACAAGCTGAGCTTCATCAATCCTTTCCGTAATGGCTGACACCAAGTTAAACAGGACAGTACACTTCATCACTGAGCCATGCTGACAAATAGCTTTCATACATTTCTCTGTTTTCCTTTACTCAAATATTATTTATCAAACTAAATGTGCGTGTTCTCCCAGTGAACCGTCTGCTCATTTATAATGTGCACACACACACACCCATACACACACACTCCGCTCATTTATAAGGTGCACACACTTACACAACTACACGCACACTCCTCTAATTTATAATCCAGATGTCAAGTCCCTCCTATTTGTAGTTTGTAGTTTATCAGAGTTGGGTTTAGCAGAGCTGTCATTCTGACTGATGTAGCCGTTCTCAGTCACAAACACACACACACTAACTGATGTAGACTCTCTCTGTCTGACACATTGTGCTGAATAACATCCAGATTCATATATGTTGTTGTATTCATGCAGGATGACAGATACTTCCAATATAAGAATCTGTTGGAAAATATCAATAAAAACCCTGAATGGATGGTGGATGGATGGGTGAATGGTGGATGGATGGATGAATAGTGGATGGATGGTGAATGGATGAATGGTAGGTGGGTGAATGGTTGATGGCCTGCCTTGAGATTATATGTAGTTTGGAGTTGTATTGGGTTAATGTGTTAGGGTGTAGTTTGCCATAAGGTGTACTGTTTTACAGTGTGTATGTATGCACAACGCAAAACTAAAGAAGTGAATCGGTCAGGAAGGATAAGGAGACAGCAATTATGGGGCCACCACCTGCAAAACCGTTTGTTTCTGGGGTTGTCTTGCTGTTGCCTCACCAGTTCACCTGTTGTTACTTTCATTTGCACCAAAACCGGTGACATCAAGTCACTTATGCTTCCTAACTGGACAGATTGACATCCCTGAAGCTTAATTGAATTGGTGTTATACTGTGATGATTACATCTACCCTTCATTTCTTAGAGCAGTGTACATCAGTGGTATTCCCCATCGGAGGGGGGGGGTTGGCCTGGTGTATCACAGGCCCAGACAGGATTGCAGTCTCTGGGTCCAGAGGGGATAATGCACAGGGTGGATGGAGGGAGAGGGGAAGGTGTTTTCTTATTGGTCCAGAACAACCTTTATTTAGTTTTTCTGTCAGGGAATATCTACATTAAACCTGTGATGGGGATGTGGGTGGGACTCAGCTGGATATTACTTCTGTATGAATGATGTCTTCGTGATGGGGAAACCAGGTTCAGGTGTTTGTATGAATATTTATAAGATGTTCCACATGATGAAATAGAGGGATGAATAAACAGAAGAGATGGGTATGGTGAAATGGTGGTGTAACATGCCAGGGGATGTGAGAACAACAGCCCAAAAAGGGAAAACACGTATACAGTGTCTCACAAAAGTGCGTACACCCCTCATATTTTTTTAAATATTTGATTATATCTTGTCATGTGACAACACTGAAGACATGACACTTTGCTACAATGTAAAGTAGTGAGTGTACAGCTTGTATAACAGTGTAAATTTGCTGTCCCCTCACAATACCTCCACACACAGCCATTAATGTCAACACCGCTGGCAACAAAAGTGAGTACACCCCTAAGTGAAAATGTCAGAATTGGGCCCAACTAGCTATTTTCCCTCCCCGGTGTCATGTGACTCGTTAGTGTTACAAGGTCTCAGGTGTGAATGGGGAGCGGGTGTGTTAAATTTGGTGTCATCGCTCTCACACTCGTACTGGTCACTGGAAGTTGAACATGGCACCTCATGGCAAAGAACTCTCTGAGGATCTGAAGAAAAGAATTGTTGCTCTACATGAAGATGGCCCAGACTATAAGAAGATTGCCAAGACCCTGAAACTGAGCTGCAGCACGGTGGTTAAGACCATACAGCGGCTTAACAGGACAGGGTCCACCCAGAACAGGCCTTTCCATGGTCGACCAAAGAAGTTGAGTGCACATGCTCAGCGTCATATCCAGAGGTTGGCTTTGGGAAACAGACGTATGAGTGCTGCCAGCATTGCTGCAGAGGTTGGGGGGGGGGGGGTCTGCATGGTTGTTGTCCCAGAAGGAAGCCTCTCCCTTTAGGAGACTGGGCCGCAGGGCAGTATCCCAACACGATAACGACCATAAACGCACCTCCAAGACGACCACTGCCTTGCTAAAGAAGCGGAGGGTAAAGGTGATGGACTGGCCAAGCACGTCTCCAGACATTAATGTCTGTGTGTGGAGTTATTGTGAGGGGACAGCAAATGTACCCTGTTATACAAGATGGACACTGGTGATGTTACGGGTGGGTGTGGCTTCAGTAAGACGGTTAAGAGGGACTCTAAAGCCTCAGCACTCCGTGACCTGAAGACAACATGTAAGGGCTCTCTTATTCCTCCCGTCACTCACTTTCTCTGTCTCCTTCCTTCCAACACTCTCTCTGTCTCTCTCTCTCTCTCTTTCCGCCCTTCCCTCTCAGTCTCTCTCCCTCTCTCTCTTTCCGTCCTTCCCTCACTCTCTCTGTCTTTGTGCCCCCGTCTCTTATTTGGATGTCACACATAAGAGGGCGTCTCTGGCCTGAGCACACACACACACGTGATGTTTCAGCTGTCGGTTTTCAGTTTTGACAAAAGGAGGATGTTCTCCTCTCCCTCCTCTGTCCTAATGTACCCTGCCCCTTTATCTGTTAAAATGCTCATGTTAAAATGTTTCTCTACCAAGGGCCCCACATTGCATCAGTCCTTAATGCCACCTCATCCCCTTAAGAATCTGGTTCAAAGGAGGTGCCATTTGGAACCCTTTAAATTGTTTCTCCTCCTCAGTGAGTACAATGGGGGATAATTCAACACTCATTCTGTGATTAATGTGTGATTTGATATTCTAATTCCAAACCTTGCATTGTTTCTTTGTGACTATGGGGGAGTTTGGCCTCTGTCTCCATCCCACATTGTACCCTAACACCTAAATAGTGCATTACATTTGAATAGAGCCTGTACTAAATTACTGCACCACATAAAGACTAGGGTCTCATTGAGGCCACGGCCACAGTCATTAGTTAGTGGATAATGGGGCGAACAGGAAGATTAATCTCCAAGATGGGCAAATACGCTCGACTATCACACACACATTTACAGACACGGAGGGACGCGCATTCTGGGATCATCAAGGCAATCACTTTGAGACAAATTAACATCACTTTGAGACAAACTGACATCACTTTGAGACAAACGGACATCACTTTGAGACAAATTAACATCACTTTGAGACAAACTGACATCACTTTGAGACAAACGGACATCACTTTGAGACAAACTGACATCACTTTGAGACAAATTAACATCCCTTTGAGACAAATTAACATCACTTTGAGACAAACTGACATCACTTTGAGACAAGACAGCATCACTTTGAGACAAACTAACATTGTTTGGGGCAAGAAAACATAATTTTGAGATAAACTAACATCACTTTGAGACAAACTAACATCACTTTGATACGAATTAATATCACTTCGAGACAAATTAGCATCACATTGAGATTAACTAACATTAATTTGAGATAAACTAACATTACTTTGAGACACAACAACATTACTTTGAGACTAGCTACAATTATTTTCAGACAAGACAACATCACAGAGATAAACTAACATCCCATTGAGACTAACTAACATCACTTGGAGATGAAGCATAGGCCAGTTGGAGGAATTGTTTTTATTCATTGTTTTATTGGTCTTAACTGTTTTGCTTTCTGATGTATGAATTTACAGCTGTATGGAGTTATGGATGTATAGAGTTATGGATGTATTGAGTTATGGATGTATGGAGTTACGGATGTATAAAGTTATAAATGATGTATGCAGTTACTGATGTATGGAGTTATGGATGTATGGAATTTATTCAAAACGGCACAATATTCCCTATTTAGTTTTGTACTTTTTGACATGGGTACTTACGACTCTGGTCTACAGTAGTGCTTTATAGGGAAGCAGGAGCCATTATGACCAAGGCCTGGATTACAGTTCAGACAGTACCTATTAGCAATGCTAATCTCTGCTAGTGGGATAATTATTGTGCTTCAGAATGTGTGTTGAACCAACCGCCCCCGTGAAGTACAGAAACCCTTTGTCTTCCGTATATGTGTGTGTGTGTGTGGGTGTGTATTCAGTGGAAGCAGTAATAGCACAGGTTGTTCGTGTTAATCCTAAAGGAAGCTGCTGCTGGCTTGAAATATTCACTCATTAAAGAGGAATAAACGACAGTATATAAAATGTGTCGAGGTTCAAATGTCGCTCTAACTCATTGTTGGGCTGTCTGTCAAACTGTGCAGCTCTCTCAGTCTCCCGGGGAGAGTCAGGCAAAGCTACAGTGAGGCCTACATCACATAGACAGACAAACACATTTGTGGAATAACCGATAGCTACAGAGAAATCTTTGAAACTATGAGTTAGAGGGATTTATGAACATTCTTCATATTTTGGGTTATTCCACACACTTAAACCAAATTAGTTATGTTTAGGTTGTCGTGGGAGATATGGTTGTCGTGGAAGGTGGTTGTCATGAATGGTGATTGTTTTGGAAAGAGGTTTTCGGGGGGGGGGGG